>JBAMHX010000004.1:2083356-2093405 GCA_037177515.1 Pseudomugil tenellus
TATATATATGCGTCCATATATATGGACGCACTTTCGCATAGAATTTAAGGAGAAGACTGTCCAAACTTTTGACTGCTAGTGTCGACACACACGCACAGACACACACGCCTGAGGGAGATTCTTCAGATTACAGTCTCCATCTTGGGTGGCAACATTAACACACACACTCACACACACACAACAAAAATGAAAAGTCAGTGAAGGGTGATAAATTAAACTGATACCAGGAACAAATTATGAGTCAGTAGTAGAGTTGAGCTAAAACCAGTAAAAAACAATTATGTGTAGTGGTGTACATCTGAATACATGTGTATGTGTAGCAGGACCCCTCAGGGTGACCCCAAAACACATACTGACCACCCTTCAACCCCAGCCCTCTCTGTTCCCATTAACACTCCAAGCTGCCTAAGGCTACCAACAAGTCAAAACACACACTAGGCTGAGCCACACACAGTTAAAGCAGCACCAACAAAAAATACATACAAAATAATAAAACTTAAAAATGTTTAGAGGTTTTCCCACCTATTAGTCAACATTGATTATTTGGGAGTAAAAGATATTTGTTTACATGTATTTTCTCAATGACAATTAACAATACAGACCTTCACAAAATGTGGTAAAGTGAAAGCCCTGAAAAGTCAGCAGATAATCTGGAGCTGGGTTTTTTTTTTTTATTATTTTCTCTTGTCAAGGTAGCTTGATCAACTCTGGGTTTTCTGTGCAACAAAGCTGGTTCATTTCTTACCCGGATAAATCAACATAGTGACTAACGGTGAAGAGTTAACCTGTTCTGGAGAGCAGGATATGTTCAGAATAAGAGATTAACTAGTAAATTCTTACCCTTCTTGACCAGTCAGGTCTGTTGAAAAATGAATTTTCACAAGATCATGAGAGAAACACTTAGGAAACAGAGTTTTAAGAGATAGAGTCGTCCCTTAGTTAAAGAAATAAATCATTTTTACTGAACACTTTGAAGCAAGTTTTTGTTCTTCACTGAAATAAGTTAAAAAATCATTTTCACACATGGGAAACTCCAGAACAACATTTATGAAACACACAACTATCTGTTTATAATATAAGAAGAATTGATAACATGAAGCTAATCTACAAAATCTACCCATTAATAGATAAAAAAAATTTCTGCCAGCAGTCCTTTCTAGTTTTTCAGTGGCAATCGAGCTACTTTAGGTCTAGATGATGTGCTCACACTCCATATTTCTGAAGAATAAGTGTCTGCTTCTCCATCAAGAAGTAGCTGCAGGGTCTCTCCAGGTCTGTGATTGGTCAAATGCTGCAAACTCCGCCCTTCGTGTGAAACATAGAAAACTTTGGGTTGAACTACTGAGTTGATAACCACATTTGTCATACCATTTTTCCAGAGCTTGAATGTCTGGGTAAGTCAATCAAGGTAACCGAGATATTCGGAACATGGTAATCCTGCATCATAAAGGTCTCTGGTCTATTGGGCTTTAGATGCAAACAATACATGAAAACAATTTTCTATTCATAGAATTTTGAGTAAAGTGCAGCGTGAAATTAAAGCAAACTTAATAAAGTTGGGAAATCTTTTACAATTCCTCACCATTTAGAATCACGTCCCCCAGACTATCCTGGTGTGAATGCGCACTGAATAACCTTTGTAAACGTGGATCTGTGGGCAATTGTCTGGCATGCAGCCTCTATCCTGCTTCATGCCAGTTTGAAAAACCTACTCCTCCCCACAACCCTCAGTCGAATAAAGAGAACACAGAGTCGACAGATCAGTAGATGGTTGAGTTTGGCTGCTGTTTCATTCGAAGTGGTCATTTAATCCATTTAAGTCTTCTTGTTATTACCAGCAGCTACATTTGCATTCAAGTCTCATGTTGGATCTCTCACAACGCTACTCCTTTCAAAATTTAATTCATAGAAAGAGGACAAAGTTGCAGGGAGACAAACAGCAGTCTTTAAAGATGATTTAAAATCTGCAAAGGTTCCATCATTTCTGACCAGCACAGAGGTTTTATAACATCTGCTCCCATTCATCTTGCGTATTTCAAAAAGACAATGCTAAACCACATAATGCATCTGTCACCAACAATATGGCTCTGTAGGGAAAAAGTACATCCATTCTACAGGGTCACTTTGTGGTAGGGTTTTCTGTAATGACTAATATGTAATCTCATATGTAGACCTTACCTGGATAAAAATGTATATGTTAAAAAGAGAAATTAAATAATTTCCTTTATTAGTATATAACCCCTTTCAGACTTTCTCTTTTACCCGGACATTAAGCGAACGTTGACTTTCTGACCCTCATGTCTGAAAGGAACAGTGCGGACATTAAGCGGGTAGATCTAAGTGGACTTTACCCTCTTGAAGACCAAATGCAATGTCCACTTAATTATTGGGTAGACTAATCCTGTTCAGACATGCAGATGCTACCTCGCGAAGCGATGACGTCATTTCCTACAAAACGTAGACACAGAAGACTAGAACCTAACGTGAGTAACCGAAAGATAAGAAAATAGCAAGAAACTGAGTCAAAGAACTGGCGGCATGGGCTGATTGAAGTATAAGAGAATGTGTGCAGGGAACAGTGAGGGATTCTGTTGTTTATGACCGCATCAAAGCCAAGTTGGAGGACCACCAGATAAGTAAAACCAAACAACAAGTGGTTAACAAGCTCAAAACTATAAAACGGCAATACCACGAGGTCAGCGACCATAATGGATGCCAAAAGCTAGAGTGGAACTAGACATCGACACTCAAAGACGTCTTGACACAACAGCAAACAAGCCGTTCTCAACAGGTAAATTTTATTCTGATCTAATATGTTTTTCTGTTGTCACTGTTGCAGAATGGTACACCATATACGGTTTTTAGGACGACAGTCTTACACGGACATTTACCGCCTATGTCTGAATGCAATTTAGCGTGTAATTTCCGGGTAATGTTGTTGCATGTCTGAATAGATATGTCCGGGTAAAGTGCGGGTGGTCAGTGTCCAAACATTACCCGGTTAAAGGGGCTTATGATTCTTCTTATGAGTCTTGCCAACCTTCTGGCTTCCCCATGCATGAATCTCTAATTCCATCATGACTAATATGTGAATCTGGAAGTAAAATGGGACTTTGTCTTCCTGTGGCACACATATGGTCAAGGTGTATATTTCTATGGGGTAAGGAAGACATAAGCTGCTTTAGGCTGAAATAACACCACAAACAGATAAGCTTCACCATAAGCAGCTAACATATGTAACATCACTGTCTTCTTTCCACAAAGACAAAACATAAAGTGAACCCAAGCACCACACCCCAATAATATCCAGCCAATCAATTTATCTTGTCCAGCATTAAAACAGGCAGAATAATGTTCTGGCTGACAATTTTTTTTCTCACAAATGAACTGAATCATAGAAAATCACCAAGAATGCTCAATTATATTTTGTAATATATGTCAGATTTTTAACAAATTCAAAGGGCACCACAAAAAAGTTGCGCTTTGGCGTCCTATTGGCTAGCAGCGGCCCTGAGTGTTGCTTTAACCTCATCAACTCTAAGTAAAAGAGGACATAATAGAAGGCCTCTTAACAGAGATGGATACTTGAACAGTGAACTCATGCTGGGAATTGTCTGTGGTCTCAGTGCTAAACCTCTTGCTGGGCTGCTTTCCTAGCACTAAGATTTTAATCGCTTCTTGTTGATTCACTCCATTGTTTTTTTTATTCCCGATACTTACACGGATGCCTCTGGTAAGCCGTGGTGCAGTGTCTGACTCCATGTGTATGAGAACTGTTGATCTTGGGAGTGTGATTGGGTTAGTGAAGCTGACACAGAAGAAAATAAACACAAATGTTAACACCATCTGAATTTTTCCATGTGGTATTAGCTAATGTCAGGAAAAAATCCCTCATATTTTATAAAGGTTTCATGTTTGGAGGAAGGTTATTGTATGGACAAACCACATTATGTCACAGGAAAGTACAAAACCAATTATTATATTCTACCTAAATAGCCTAATCCAACATGAAAAAAATTATTGCTATAATATTCTGCAATCTGTAGTGATTTAGTATAACAAGACACTCAAGTAAGAAAATGTTTGGGTGTTAAAAGCATTACAGTTTGAAACAAAAACAGGCCATGATTTAGTTTTTTATGTTCCTTATGCGTTATCTATAACCAGGGGTGTAGATAGAGAGGTGTTCAGGGTGCCACTGGCTACCTCTGAAATCTGATTGGACAACACTACAGGTGACTGAAAGAAAAATCTACCTGCATGGATCTCCAGTTTCACTACAACAGTTTGAAGTTCATTTACTATTTATTCATCCTTTTAAAAATATTGGCATGTTTCTACATAATTCTGGAAGAAATTTTGTCCCTGTGCAAGTACAGCTAATTATTATGTAGGACTGTTTACCTTTATGTTAGCATAAAACTACCTAGTAGCACTAATCTAGACATGCTAGTACCAGATTAGTTTTAAGATAATGTGGATAAACTAGGGCATATTTAATTTTCATAAGTGTATTGAGGAACTACACATCAAGTAAGTTTGTTACAGCCCGGCTTAAAGGCTGCAACAAACATAAGAAAGACAGGCAAGTAGGGATGGGATACTTGAACCGTCTGCTCGAGCAAGCGTTGAACACGTGACACGGAAATGTCAGGAGCATTGCGCCATTATGTTTTTTCAGCAGGCCAAAAATCATGTGACTACACTAGTGAGGCCTCATTACGTCATCTGGGCTTGAGAGCACCTTGCAGGAACTGGACTTGAGGGGCTGGACTTGTCAGAAATGTCATAGCAGCTGAGTTTATGAGAGGATGAAATCCTGTTGAGGTTTGCATAGTTACAATTACAAAACAGAAGTATCACAATAATGTGATATTATTATGTGATAATTATGTGATAATGTGATTATAAGATTATAGTCTATCTTATGTAAATCATAGAAATTTTACATGACACCAAATTTTATAATGTTTATGACAAGAAACAAAAAGACAACATAGATAATACATCATTTATTGAACACATAGACATTTAAGAGACAGTGATGACAGATGTGCAGCGACGGAATCGTATTAGTGCGAACCCTGATGCATTACTCACCCGCAGCCAAGAGATGGCTCTCTTTGACCAGGTTAAGTATTTCAATGGTCAGTGGTCAAACTTAACTGGATGTTTCATGAGGCCTTGGTTTTCCCATCCTTTGGCACAAGTGGTCTAGTATAAAATTAGTTTAAAAGAGAAACAAAACGCCAAAAACCTAAACCAAAAAGAGTAGGGCCTGCTTGTTAGGGTTTTGGGTTAGTTGCGTTGGTTTCCCGTTTTATTTTGTAGTTTTTCCTGTTTTGCCCGTTGCTTTCTGTTCAGCTTCATGTGTTTGTTTATTAGTTTCACCTGGGGTTGATTTTGGTAATTGTGTTCACTTGTCCCTATTTTCTGTCACTTGTTTCATTTGTATTTAAGTTCCTTGGTTTGTCTATTTAGTTGCGGGATCATTACTTCAGTACATGAGTTAGTCTCTCAGTCACAGTTTTAGTGTATCAGTTTTGTGAATAAATCTGTTAATCTTCATCCTGGCTGCCTCCTGCTTCACCTCCTCACCTGCTTTTGGGTCCACCACCTACCTATTCCCTGACACTGCTTAGGTGATCTCCCAGCCCAATCCTGGGAGACACCCCAAGATCCTACTGGGAAGTGTTTATAAAGTGTAGCAAAGAGTGGCCCGTGTTATCTACTTCACAAGGAAACAAGTATGTAACCTTGAACTTATATGGTCAAAAGTTGGAGCAAGTTAATGTGATGAGACTTTTGGGAATGATGTCTGATGAAAAACTTACACCTGTAGGGTCAGTGCAAAACAAATGTAAAAAAGTTAATAATATAAGATGTTTGACAGGACAGGACTGGGGAGCAGAAAGGGTCTTCTAAGAGTTTTCCAGGCTCTTATGAGATTGTCTGGATTATGGTAGCTTTGAAACTCTCGTAAAGAAGCTTAATAGTGATCAAGGTCTGAGGAGATGCTGTAGAGCATTTAAATCATCACGTTTGGCAACCCTTCAAGAATGAGAAGTAGAATTAAGCTTATGGTTGGTTGCTAAACTAATCTCAAACAACACAATGCAATACAATCTTTGTACTAAATTTCCCTCTGGGATGAATGAAGTATTTTTAATCTGATTTTTATTTACAAATTAATCAAATTACCCTGAGAGCAAGAGAACTATTGCAGCAGTGAGAATTCCCCATTATTTTGGCATCAAACGGAGACTTTTGGACCATCTTGCTGTGTATACTGTTGAAATGATAGTCATTGCAATTGCACTAAGTTGACTCCTTGTGAATTGTCTCAGTAACACGTCTAGAGTTGTAATTGCTTCTGAGAGTCAAGCTGCTCTATTTAGGATACAGACAGGAAAATCCAGTAGAATGGGCATATTGAATAAAATATACTGTTTACTGTTCCAGCTACAAAAAAACGTGGTGTTAGTCAGGGATTCCTGCCCATGTTGGAGTCGAAGCAAACGGACATTATGGCAAAAAAAGACATTGAGATCAAGAAAAATCAACCTTCATGTTCCATTCAGTTAGGCTGAGGGAAAATCACTTATTAATTCTAAAATATTACAACTCTGGCAAGAATTTTGGGATTTGAGTGATACAAGGAGACATTTGCATCACATCCCACTTTTATCCAGGTTATATCCAGGTTGAGGACAGACATGTTTAAGCTATTCTTTATGACGAGTTGGGCGACCTCAGGATGGGACAGTTGAACATGTACTTATTTGCTGTGACCACTATCAGCACCAGCGGAGACAACTCAGTTTGACTGTTGCCGAGAAAAACTTTCTCTTTTAACATGAAAACATTATTTGGAATCAAGACAATGAGGAAAGAACTGTTTATCTTTTTAAAAGCGTTAAATATCCCTCTGGCCAGTACTGTCCGTATACCCCAGTTCAGTAGGTGGTAAATGGTTGACAACCCCTAACCAAACATCAAAGAAGAAGAAGAGTAGGACAACATGCATAAAGAGGATGATGTAGTCAAAAACATTTGCAGGGCTCCATAAGATATGCTTTATGTTTATGGTCAGCTGTGATGGATGGGACAGTGTGTGGTCAGATTGCCGCGGTTCCCTTTTTTTGTACTATTTGCTTCTCTTTTCTTTTCTGTTCGGTCCAGCATGACATGTAAATTACATTACAGTCATTTATGACACTTTTATCCAAAGTGACTTACATTTTTTGGGTCAGTGTCTTACCCAAGGACATTTCAGCATGTAGTCAGGGGAACCCTGGAATCAAACCGTCAACCTTCAGGTTGATAGACAACTGCTCTTATCCCCCGAGCTACAGCCGTTCCGGTTATTAGAATGTAAATTCTATTAAATACTTAGCTAGAATAAATCAAGAATTCAAACTATCAAGAGAATCTTTGTATATATATATATATATATATATATATATATATATATATCAAACCGAAAAGCTCCTTTTGACCAAGCAAATTTGCTCAGCAACAACACAGCAGGCGGACCATCATTCTGCTTCAATGCGGGACAAGTTAAAAAGAAAAAAAACCATTTGCCTAACAATTATGCACACTTTGTACCTCGCTTTTCTTTACCTGCTTTATTTGCTGTCTGTCCTTGTAAAATGAATGTTATTCTTCGCCTTAGTGAGCTGCATCTTTGTATTTTGCTGGGAAAAAACTATTTTCTTACTTTAATAAACCTCCAGGCTGGAGTTATGTCTACAATCTCTCAGAGCTTCACAATACGTTAAACATTTTCTTTTACTTCTTCTGTGTTTTTTTTAATTTATATGACAGACATCAATGTCAAAATAAAGACAGATTAATTGGAAATGGAAACAAAAAAAGTCCAGAGTTGGCTACGATCAGGTCTGATCTTCTGCTTATCATCAGATAGCATGTGTAGCCACCCAGAGACTTCACACAAACCACATCTGCTCAGCATATGAACTGCAACTATACCATGCAACTGTGAACAGCTGCCAGAGACGAAGGGGCTCTGCTCTGGTAAGTTGCTCCAAAAGAAAAAAAGAGGAAGCATAAAGGAGAAACATGAGACATGACGGATGAGGCTGAAGCCGTGTTATATGGAAAAGAAGTGGTGAAATGACAGCACACGGGCAGTTATTAGTTATTGATGTGTACGGAATTTTGTCTCAGTGAGAGCAATGTTTAAGTATGAGTGTGAGCTTTGGTTATTCCTTCCAGATGATTACATGACGATATCGCACTGCTGATCATGTGACTTACAAGATGATTTGTGATGATCTAAGCAGCAGTTACATATCCACCCTGTATCATCCTTGCCATCATTCTTACATCTTGACCTCATCAAGCAACCTCTAAATCTCGTCCAAACAGGCGACCCATTGAACGCATGGAACCCATCATATAGACGGAGGAGCATGCATTTGATTCATCCTGCCAGGCTTCGTGCCTACATGTGTATAAATGAATCCATGCGCTAGTAACTTGGTGCGTGCATGTGTTGTACACAACATATTGTTTTGTATCTGTGTCAGGCCCGGAAACAGGTCCGTCTTGACTGCCAGTAAAGTCCCATTAATCACCCGTGCAGCCACAAGGCAAGCCAGGCCAGCGGATGGGACTGTACGCCTGTAACTCTAAACCACAATGCCTCGCCGCTTATGAAAATTGTCTGTCCTCCATCGATCACGCATCTGGATCCCATTGTGTCATGCCCCAACATCAGAAAGTCATCTGGAGCCCATGGAAAAAGAGAGAGAGAACGGTGGGGAAGAATGGCACTCCGATTACTGGTAGACTGATTAATCATAACCATACTGGTAACAGGATGAGGCAACGACAGAGTTGGACCACAGGGCTGAATGATAATCCCTGCGCCTTTGGGTTCAGGTGTCAATAATACTAAAAGATTGAGGGGTTGGGGCCAAAAGGTGAACATGAAGCCTGGATTAAAGCTGAGAGGGTAGGGTCTGAAGACTTTAGAAGAATATCTGGTGAGTTTGTCATTTGCACTATTTCAACTTTGTGTATGCATGATTTAAAGCTGCAATGTAAAATCATAAGTTTTGTCCTCTATGATACGGAGAATTGGGTTTATGCACAGGTCGACTACTTTCTGAACTTAGAACAACTCCTTTGTTTCCTGTCTTTCATTATTGGATGAATTGATTAATCCAGGTGTGTGTGGCGATTGCCATTGTGGTCACTGAGGTCAGACACACCTGGATGAATAAGTTTGTCCAGTAATGAAAACCAGGAAACAAAGGAGTTGGTTTAAGTTCAGGAAGTAGTGAAGATTTGCATAAAGTCAATAGAAATAAGGTGTTAATGAGACTGAAAAAGTTCCTTTGAGATAGTCTAAAGTACTGGTGAGTTCATGACACAAAATCCATGAAGTTTATTTGTAGTAACAAACCTGTGTGTCTGAAATGTCAGAGCAGGAAAAACAATAAGTATCTGTTTTGTTCTTTTACAGAAGAGGCTGCAGGGTCTGATCTGTTGCCTTACAGCACGAAGGTTCCTGGTTAAAACTTCGGCAAGAGTTTACATCTTCTCCTTGTCTGTGCAATGGTTAACTGGCCACTATAATTCCCTGTGAGTCAATGTGGCTCTAAAAAAATTGCTGAGTAAAGAATATTTCCTGCATGGACTGTTTTATTAAGGTCCATATTTACCTTTTTATTGGTAAAATGCAATTTTCTTGTAGAGTTTAGTGGTTTATACGCTTGTATTGTAAAAATAAAACAACTGATAATTCTTCAGACTCACCTGGACATTTTATCCCTTCAGATCCAGTTGCTCAAATGATGCTGAGTGTCTTTGGACGCAGCAGACGATCTACTTTGCAAACTCTAGAATATTCCGTTTGTAGAGAGCTGTGCATATTCTATGATGAACCACTTTTCTCTTCAAACAAACACCACCAGGATGTTCTCTCTGATGCGTACCAATCACATACACTCACCGGCCACTTTATTAGGTACACCTGCCCAACTGCTCATTAACACTTAATTTCCAATCAGCCAATC
>JBAMHX010000004.1:2096869-2110266 GCA_037177515.1 Pseudomugil tenellus
TATATATATGATGGTTTTGTTTTCAAAACAAAATCTAATCTAATGAAAGTCATGACGGCTATCCATTACAGGTCCAGTGTGTAAGAGTTACTGATATCTAGTGGTCAAAATGGGTGTAGCACAGTTGTGAATGGACGGTGGCCGTCTGTGGTATAAACTTTTCCAGACTTTCTCTATCTGTGAGTGACTTCAGTCGCAGAAATGACTGACTTTGCATTACTACCGCAAACAACTACCGCAAACAACAAAGCTGGTACCGCAGTTCTAAAGCTATGCAGAAAGTTTGTCCATTCAGAGACACCATAGCAAATGGTGTCACGGTAGTTCTTTTCGAAGCATTACTGCTTCAGTTTCTCAAACCAAACTGTACACATGAATAACAAAATAGATTCAAGCAAATAAACACCTACACTCCCTTTATGCTACACTATTCACATTAAAATAGCTACAATTTTCCACAAAAGGAGACCAAATAAAACACGAAAGTTGCCAACATACACAGTATGTGCACTTGGACACGTACTCTATGGATGAGTTTGAGTTTGTTGAGACTTTGTTGAGACTATGTTGAGATGTTTAAAAAACAAAAGTACAGAAAAATGTTTCCATTTATGTAAAACTTTAGTGATTACAGGGTTTTAATTGTCCGGACCACAGGAGTTCTTTAGCTGATACATCTGTGTTTGTCTAGTTATCTCTTAATAAAGTTTTTACCTGAATAAATATCTTTGTCATTTTCATGTGTCTCATGGACTTTACAGCCGTTGATGGAAAAATGTCTGATCTGCATTTTCTTCTCAGATGAATTTGACAAGTCTGCCTTAAAGTCACTTGACAATTATGTGGAAACTCTGCTAGAACCTGGAACACCGCCTTTCATAAGCTGGACTGAACTTACAGTTGTTAGGTTGGCCAGCATTTTATTTGTAGATAAAATCCACCATCATTGCAAAGTGCAGACGGGTTGATATACTGGGAGCAAACTGGACATATCAGTGAGAGGCTGCCTGAGTATATTCTGGAGAATATGAACAGATGAGCAGAGCAGATCAAACATTTTGTGTTATCTTTGATCTGTGGATTAAAGTAATTGATGCTGAGTTTTATAGGACGGAGCGTGTTGGGTGTATGGAATATGTTCTCCGGCTGTGTGAGGCTTTGCCCGTAAGAATCTGGATGAGTCATTAGAAATCACCACAACACATTTAAACTCCAGCCCAAATCAGACGCCCCGCAATCCTGCTGTGGCACCTCTTCTTCTGCCCCATTCAGGGTGATAAGCCCCAATTATGAATGCCCTCAAGTTTTCACAAACACACACACATGCAAAACTACATGTAATTAAATACAAAGGCACACGAGGTAAGAGGTCTGATGGTCAGGTGACCCAGACAGCATTCCCTTGTGTGATTAAGCTTAGTGAGCCATCTCCTCTGTCCAACCTGTCGCCAGTAGCTCTGCTTGGCCTTAACACCCCGCCAGCGTGCCATGCAACACCACTGTCTGCGACCATGTCTGACAGAGAGTGTGTGTAAGTATGCATGCACAAATCCAGGCAGCATGTGTGTTGAATTTTTCTATCCCTCACATACTCACACATTTTGTGTGCGTGAGTATGTGTGTGTGTATTTTTGTGCGTCTGCTGTCTGCAACCCCTAAAGCTGTGTGGATTAGTGACAGGACCCCACCAGAGCATGACGAGGCTTTTGTCTCTGGAGCCCAGTGGTTTAATGGCTGAGCAGATCCATGAGTGTGTGTGCGTGTGAGTATATCTGTAGTTATGTACCAGTAAAGTTACTTGTTGTCTTTATTTCCCAGCATGACGTGGGGGACATGTCAGCTGAAAAATCACAAGAGTCAATAACAAGAACATTTAATATGTGAACAACAAATTTTGGATTTGTACATAAGATCAAATTCTACAAACACCAGGAAGATTTTTATGAACATCTTGTCTGAACAAGATCAGCTTTAGTGTTGTTTCCTGCTGTTCAGTTAGTTGAAAACAAAAATCAACGACATAAATATATTTTCAGATTTTGTTAAATTAGAAATCATTCATTAAAAAAAGATTTAAGATACTGCAAAAATATTTCCTAACATTGTAATTTCCCACAGGAGATATTGAAGTAATTTTCATCTATTTCATTCATTTAATAAAATGTCACATTCAAGATGGATTAAATTATATGTCCCACAGTCCAAATAGGACTTCCTCTCACCAGTATACCTCAACACCAACATGTTTGTTCAACATTGATTGAGACTAAAGTAAAGTATTTACCATAATGGTCAAATTAGTTCAAAAGAACTTTGGACGTGTAGCCAACACAGCGTACATGGTGGTTGCGACATAATTAAATATGCTGAATCAAATTTCCATCAGTGGTCAAATGAACATATTGTTATAGGTTTTACAGGGTTTATTCATATGAGGTTTGTACTTTCAATATTTTGTTATATAGTCAATGAGATTGTCATAAGTAATGTTGACAAAATTATTGTTCAAACAATAAGATTTTATTTTCTTTCAGTGATACATATGTGGAACAGCCTGCCAGACAACCTCAGGGTGCAGAGACCATAGATGTTTACAAAAAGGCTTAAGACTCACCTTTTTAGCATAACTTACAGCTAAATTTTATTTTATTTATTTACATTTTTGGTTTATTTATTTTATTCTTAATTATCCATTTATTTATTCATTTTAATAATAGTTTCTACATGGTTTTTTATTTACTTTTTTATTATTTATATTTTCTCCAAATTTTATCACTAAAGTAGTTTTATGTTTGTTTTTATTGTCATCAAAGTTTTTACCAGTTATTTTTTATTGGTCTTAGTTTTGTTTTAAACTTTATTAATTCCAGTGTTTTCCCTAGTAGGGATCCTCTGTACGGGGGGCTACACTTACTCGGTTTGCTGTTAAGGCGCAGCTTTTTTGTGGGAGGCCCTTCTATTGCAGCCTGTTGGCAGTTGTATGGATGGGGGGCAAGCCCTGGGGCATGGCCCTTCCGGTGGCAACACCCACTGCGGTTGTGGATCGGCTGGCCCCGAGTGTGAGAGGATCACCACAATATTGTTTCCTCTCAGTGTAAATTGTAAATTTTATTATTTGTTGGTTATGTAGACTAAGAAAATGTTTCTAGTGTTGAGATGTGCAGTATGGGTTGGGGGTGGGGGGAGGCAGGGGGTGAATGTGATCGGTGTGTTTAAATGCTTGTATTCGTTCTTGAATTTTATTTTTTGTTACAAATTTAATTTGATTGATTGATTGATATGTTGAATCAGTCAATACACATAATTTAGCCACATTGGAATGACCTAACGGTGAAAAAAAACAATGCAATTGTGTTTAAATTTGTGCGTATTTTATACATCCATGGAACTATTTATCGTCTGTGGCCTATTTTTATGAAGATGTTTTGTATCCAACTAAATTTCTGTGACCCATTTCTTAGCAGTCTGGAGGAATCTGCTGTATTACAAGGAGTCAATACAAATATGCTCAGGCCAGCGCATGTTTTTAATCCCACAACTGTATGAAAGGGATGGATAAATAATGAAGATAATAAAATTTATTTTTATGAGAAGCTACAAAAGTCACAAGTAGATAATCCTCAGTGAGCTGGTTGAATTGAAGTTAATGCAAAGTTGTAATTTCATCAACTAGTAATTTCTTTAATTGTTTTTGTCTATTGATGAAAATTTATTTTCAAAGACAAATCTGTATGTATACTATATGTATTGACACTTTTATCAATAAGTAAAAAAATGATGAGAAATTAAAAATGTAATCTGGGATGATATCCAATTTCATTTACTTGTGTCAGGCAGGATGAGTTGGGAAGAGATCCAGTCAAACATAAGGACTCAGAAAATATGTTGTATATGATACATATAGTTTCTGAGACAAATTTATGGTAGAAACTTTGTATCTCACAGGATTTTTAACAACTTGGTGTCTTTCTTTTGCCCAGAAGACACTAGAAATAAGAATACTAGACAATATGAATTTGGTCATATGACATAGGAACAAATGGCATATAACAAATATAGTTAAAAAATCCTTTCTTTGTTTTTTTCTTACCATTTTCATAGGTTAGTTCTTTAAGGGCTACTATAATATGTTTAAAGAAAAAAGGGGAAAGTCTGATGGCCTCTCATGAAACTATAGGATGTCAACGTCTGGGAGAAAGAAAAGAGCAAACATGGATATATTTCATATGACAATTATGATTTTATGACCCGTGTGATGCAACTGTCCCAGCAAACATAAATCACATGAGGCAACATTTGCAGTTTTATTTCCATCTCATATTCATTCACCTCTCTAATTAGTAACCTTAACTTGAGATTTTAAGTTTCTAACCTCACAAAAGCTACTTTAGTTAATTAAAAATGTTAGTATGCTCACCAGCGGCCTCAGCCAGCCATTTTGATGTCCTTAGCACAACTTCATTTTTTCACTTTTTTTAACCAGGAAGGTTGGTTGAGAAGTGATTTGCAGTCTAGGACACAAACAACGGTAAAACATTAAACTGTTTTGTGGTGCACCCTAAACACATCAGGTGCCTTGCACCTTTTTCCAGAGCAGTTGTCTTTATTTCCAAAGTAAACTAATATGAATAACCCTCAGATATAAGTTAAATCTGCATTCCTCTAAAGTAATTACTGACAAGGATTTCCACTTCAATGGTGCTTTAAAACTCTTAATTTTGTCCTGTCCTATTCTGTACCGGGACATGCAGTCATTCCCTACCTCCACCTGCACCAGCTGGGGCATTAGCATCACAGACCTCCGTTTTTGACCAACTTCATATGTTGTTTATCCAATAAATGATAACAAATGTTCACAAAAACACAAAGATATATATAAAAAAAAATCACAGAAAATTGCTTCAGTACTTTGGATTGTATTTATTTTTAATTTACATGTGTGTCTAAACTAAAACATCGTCAGGGAAAATCAATCCAGGTCAAATGCATGTAATAAAATTCATTTGTAGTCATGTTACACAGTGCTGCTGCCGCACCAGCATGTCTGCTGGAACAAATATGTGCTTATATGTATAAAAGAATATCGTCTCCAACACTCAACTGCTGCTAATTCTTTTCTATCTGGCACGCAATGGGTAATTGGAGACCGCGAAGCATATATAGCATGAACACTTTGTTTTAAGCTAATTCAGCCCAAAACAAAGTGCGTGTTTGAAGTGTGGATCTGAAGTACACTTCGATTCGAGACGTATTTGGCGCGCCAGTATGACGTCAGCGCACTTCGAATCCGCACTTTGAAACGTGCAGTGCAGGAATTGAAACACAGCCCAGGTGAAATAATTATAACTGAAGCAAAACAGGAAGCACAACGAACTCTACAAAATAAAACAGGAAACCAAAAACAATCATTACCTTCCCCATAAAGCTAGTTCACTCCACCAAAGCAGTCACCAGTCTGGTCTTAATCTTCTGCTCCTAAATTCCTTCTTGACTGGTAGATCCAATCCTTTAATCTAGTCTTTCACAATCATGGTCCTTTAGTAACATTGCCCTGCATGTCTTTTAGGCCTTTTCGATTAGTACCTACTCTCCTCAGCTCTACTCAGCTGTACAAGGCTTCAGATTGTTGCCACTATAGTATTATGAACTGAGTAGATACTTTCACAGTATCTGCTTCCTTGAGGTTCCAGGCGGGGAGAGTCGGGCTCAAATCTTGACTACCGGCTGGAGTAGTGATCAGCCCGTAGCTTTGGTATTAATAGCGATCTAGCCATTAGCTTCAGAACCAACACCAACATACTTTCTGCAGCTCTGATTTTTGGCAGCTTCATAATATCTCTGATCGCAGCACAGATTTGGAACCTCTCCCACATCGGAGGATCCCAAATTATAATGGAAAACCAGTAGAGTCAAGTAGAGTTGAGCTGATGGAGTTGAGTCGAGTTGAGCAGAGTAGGTACTAATGGAAAAGGCCCATTAGATGTGTTCCTACTCCAATACATCTGTTACAGACTCCTAAACTTCCTCATGAAATTCTTCAACCTGTTATTGAGTCATTCATTTTATTTAGGTGGGTATATACCTGTGTATATAAGAAAAATATTATTTTCTATTTGAATTATTTTAACCCTTTAAATGCTGTTTTGATTAATTAAATTAATTGGTTTTGTTCACTTTACTTTCTACGGAAAATGTCCCATTAAGTCACATTAAACTTACTTTTTTCATCTTATAGTAATTACAAAATATAACCATGTATAATAAACTGGTTTAATTCATTTCTAGATAGTCAAATTTCTGATTTTTAATGTTTACAAAAAGAGGCCATCCCACGGAATAAAATAAAAATATAGCTAAATTAAAAGATATGTGAAAAAACGATATAGAAGTAGCAATATGCACTAACAAAGCCAAAATTATAGTCACACACTGAGATAAAATAAATAAAATTTTACAGATCCAAATTATCAGCAGTAGTTTCACCAAGTCCCTGTGACTAAGTCGTATAGGGAATGAATGAGTGAATGAATTTCCAAAGTCACTGGAAAATGAAAGATCAAAAATCAATCAAATTATCTGGCTAGTTTAAAAAAAACAACAACAAAAAAACAACTATACCAATTAATAAATAATAATAATGACCTAATAATAAATAAATAATAAACACTAATTAACCAGAACCAACCTGAGTTTTACTAAACATGCCAGAAATGTGTCTCATTTCAGTTCTCCAATTGGCTAGAAGTTTGGGAGAAAGTTCTGGTCATGTTTTCTGTCGGTGTGGAAAGGAGAAGGAAAGTTGATATAAAGCTGATCTTACGGATCTTTACAGTGTTTATTTAGCTACACTGGATCTTGCATCACCATTTGTACCAGCATGATATGATTTTTAACTTCGAACATACCATGATTATGATTATGAATAATTACTAGGCAAATTTTTTGTGGTGTGCGATCGCCGTGGTGGGTGTGGCAGCTATGATGCTTACGGTATCTTTTCATGACTAAATCTGTTGTAGATTAATTTAACTATTGTTTATGTGACTGAAAATGGTAATTATCCAGATGATAAAACAATGACTAAAAAAAATGGCAATGGGTAAACCATATAATCTATTCTGTATGTTCTGAAGTCATAGAGACAACAAACTAAAAGCACTGCACAACATGTGTGTTTGTGTGTGAATGTGCGAGCAGGTAAGGGAGAATAGCAGGGTAGCTGCTGCTGTTTTCCGTAGAACTGCGATTCCGGATGGAAATACCAGAGCTTTGATTTCATACAGCTAAGATTCCCAACCTCAAATCCCTGTCTGCCATCTGATAGCCCAATGCAGAGACACAAAAAGGTGTACAGAGGAAAACCTTGGACACCAGCTGGAAGGTGGAAATCACAGGACACATAAGGGGCTTCAAAAAAAGTTACTTCTAACAGCTTGTAAAAGAGAAACTTTAGATTAAAAAAACTTTTAAGGTAAACGTTAAGTGGTCCTAAACTTATTCAAACGCAGCAATGTCACAAAAATTTGGCTAATTTATTCACAAATGAGTTTAATTCAACCTTTACCAAAAACCTGATACTGGAATTGCAATGTGTATGAATATATCTTCACATTTCTGCAGTTTCAGCTAATTCTCTAGTTTACTGGTATATTTTCTAGTTATTTAGCACTTCTATGTTTTCTATATGACTACATGTTTACATCTATGTGAGTGTGAACTTTATTGTCTTATGTGGAAGCCACAGTCAAGCATGTTCATGATGAAACTCTGGCAGTTGACTTACAGTTAAACCAAGAAGTGATCCAGTCCAGCACCATCAGAAATCAGAGGAATGAATTAAATCAAATTCAGCTGTGAGTCCGTCTGTTTGAGTGTGTGTGTTTATGTGAAGGGCAAAATGACACTGGACTAGACAGGAGGAAAACTGGCAGTAAAAGCAAGGCCCAGTAGACCAGACCTCTCGGCTCTTGTTTTCACACTGGTACTGTGGTCAATGCCTGAAATTCTTGGACAAGCATTCACAGCTGAAGGCAAGTATCTGGTTTCCTGTCATCTCCAGAAATGGTTCTGATAAGGTAGCTCAATGTGGCCCAGAAACATGGATCTCACATTAGTGCTGCCTGCATGGGGTTTAGGAAGGGGGGAGATATCAGTTATCCATTTAAATTCACAACTTCCAATCTAAAAGTGCTTTGAAAACATAGTTTGTCATGACAAATATCTAACCAACCAATCACAAGTCGGCAACTCAGTATATTTACTTGTATAGGCATGGTGAGAACAACTTGAAGGTCAAACTGATCATCATAGTGAGGAAAAGGATGAAGGATTTAAAAAAGCTACATCTGATTCTACAAAGTTTTCAACCATGAGCAAGGAGCACAGTTTAGTTTGAATCATAAGCCCCGCCTCGAACATGTTGTATTTACAGTTTTGGGTTCAGTATATCGCTGCAGATAAATTACTTTTTTTTTACTTAAATTCCAGTTTTCCTCTTGGTGGCCATGCTGTTCAGTTAACGCTAGGAGAAACAGCAGTCTGCAGGGAGACACCTTCAATGGGTACGATTACATCATGCTTTTAATTCTGAATTATTAATTCCAATTTAACTAATTCCGAATTAAATTATTGTTTTTCTAGTTTACATGGAAATTTTAATTCCGAATTAAGGTTTACATAGCATCATGTTTATTTGCCTTCTCTCAATTCTGATGTGATGGTGGAAATTTTTGATAACATTTATGAAGTACAAGCTTCACATTACAGCTTCACATTTTGAACAGCTGTGGAGGAGAAGAAAAATAGATGGGAGAAAAGACGGAAGAGAGAAATCTGCTAATGTGCACAGCAGGAGAAATTAAGCAAGCATAGAATTAACTAAGAGTGGATTTAAGGTTTACATGAGAGAGAAATAATTTAATTCAGCTTTAAAATGAGAATAAACCAGCATAATTCCAAAAAATTGTCAATTACACTCTGAAGAAGGTGTTTACATGCTTACTTTTCATTTATGTAAAGCAGAATTAACTTTTATTATTTGGAATTAAAGAGGAACTTAAAGTCTCATATGAAAGTGGCCATTGTAAGTTTAGAAGCTAGTTAACATTACCAGCTTCAACCAATCAAAATGGCCTGGACATATGTGTAATCAATGATTATTTAATTTAGATAGAAATGATTTTACTACATTGTATATTGTGTGTGTGTTGTGTATTTATGGAGATTTTATATCAGAGAAAATATCCAGCACATAGCAGTTGTCTGGATTAAAAGCTCTAGTTGATGCCAGAGGGTAATGAACAGATTGGTTAGTGATGATAGAAAGACAGCAGGAAATTAAATAAGCACTGGTTCAAACCAAGATATACAAAATATCATCTCTGAACACACAACATGTCCGACCTTGAGCAGATGGTCCACGCCAGCAGAAGACCACACCAGGTTTCACTCACATTCAAATGGTAAGATCAGAATTAGCTGGAAACATCATGAAAACATGGATCCATCCTGCTTTGTTAATGTTTGTTATTTTTATCTAATTCTCTTTCATGTTTCAATTTTAATTATGCTACTCATTTTCTATTTTTTTTTTAATTTTCTTGATAAAGCATTTTACGTCACTTTAAATCACCCCGTTGTTGATTTGTCCTTTACAAATAAACTATCCTTGCCTTGGATCAACGTTTCAACTGCTTACTTCAACATGAAGTTCCAATGGCATTCACAGTCAACAGATTTCAATCCAGTAAAGCAATTTTGAGATTCTCAATATGGCTGTAAAGCTGACAAATCTGCAGCAACTGTGTGATACTTCATGTCAATATGAAGCAAATTCTCTGAGGAATGTTTCTTTCACATTTTTGAATCTGTAAAATAATAACTAGAAGGCATTTTGAGAGCACAGACCTTCACCAAGCGGGTCATTTCCACCCACGCTGTCATTTACAGCTGATGTTCTTGTCAAACATTTATTTTATATAAATAACAATTCACAGACAGTGAATTCACAGTGCCTTGCATATATCATGGTGTTTGTTGCGTGTTTATATCTTAATTTTCTCTCTGGAATTGATTAAAATTCCAGACATTCCCTATTTTTCCTGTTCTGGATTGTAGTATCCAAAACTTTGCCAGGTTCCAGGTTTATATTTGATATCTTGTAAATCTTGTTGGGAACTTCTCCTGTATCTTTTGTCCCAACACGCTGACCATTTATTGTTATTAGCATATACTGTATGCTTAAAATGGTCCCAATAATGAAGAATCCTAATTAAAAAATAACCTACTTAGTGGTGGTAATGACAACCTGGTTCTACTGATGGAACGCAGACACAAACATGCAAACACATTTTCCTGACTTTCTTCCCACTAGTAAGGAAACCATTTGCTGAGTGATGCTGAGGCATAAATACAATCATAGTTGTGGCTTCTGTCACTAAAAACCAAGGAAGTCACAGCCAGTAAATGTTGGGCAGGAAGACCAGTCCAACCAGCACTATTCGCCTGTATGGTCCTTTTTGCCCTTTTCCTCTTATTGCTAAATATCCATGTGTAGTATGGGAGATCTGCAATAGTTGGCAAACTAACAAACTCAGACTAAAGCTGATGTGCTAAACACTATAAAGAAATATTGATATCAAATATGTTTAATACGTAAGCAATGGGATAGATTTGAATTTGACAATGAGTTTCCCAAATTCTTCACAGACAAATTCCAGACTATTAGAAAAGCAGTTGATTCATCAATTGGAAAATTTCAGGAAAATACTGTGTCCCCTGAAAACCAGTTTAATCACCATGATACAGCAAAAATCTGCGGGATATTTTACATCAGCTGAATTCCTCCTTCTTTTGTTTGGACATCTTGCCTACAGGATTTTTTAGAAAAAGTCTCAAAGACCATGGAGCCAGATCTTCTACAGATTATGAACCTGTCCTTAGCTTCAGGTATCTTCCCAGAGCTATAGAAAATGGATGGCTCTCATTATCATTCATGATTTATTAGCAGCTCAAAGTATAATTTCTCTGTTTATTTAAAATTTTACTCTAACTTCTGACCTTTTTGTTTCTTTCCTCTCAACCATTGCTAGGGGTGCTAGCTAGTGCTAAATAGGTGGGCTAGATCTTTCAATAATGTGACAGTGACTTTATCAAAGAACTAAAGAATTAATCATAACAGCTGAAATGGGTTATAAAGCAGGACTAACACCAGTGACTATTTGTTGCAGATATGCAAATACAGAGAGGTTTGTTTTCTCGAGTGCTTGTGTGACAGATTATGCTGGACTTGCTAGTCTCTAAGCACTCACTTGTTGTGATTATAACTGAATGTTTGTCTTTTTGTGTTGGTTGCGTGATAGACTTAGAACATCCCCCTCACAACCCTGCATTTTAAAAACCATTATCATTTGAAAAAAGTTATTTTCTTGAGATAATGACACAAGTCATCCCGTTACCACAAGAAACTATGATGGAAAAACATGCGAGCACCGCTGCTTTCAGCTTCCATACTTTAAGGATGGCTGAATCAAACAAGCATATTAATAAAGATAAATGTGGTAGGTTTGAGCTTTTCTTTACTTGTAAATATATGTTAACAATGTCTCTAATCTGATATTAGAAGAAAAAGAAAACATATAAGGGTCGTATATTTTCAGGATTGGATTATGCATTAGCCCCACTTCCTAGCAAACAAAAGTGTTACTTTTTACTCCAAGACCCATTTCTCTGGCTTTGTGAAGGTCCAAATTGGTTCAGACTACAAAAAACAATTAGGTAAAGAGAGATCCAGTGAAAACTGCTGCTCTATGCCACAGTTCAAGACCGTGGCTGCATTCTGTGACATCATAAATCACCATAAATCAATTGATCTGATAAAAATATAACTGACTTAATGAGGGTGACGTCGTGAACAGATTGGTGTGACTTTCACCGGTCTAACCCTAAACTTGTGCTTTTTTCCACACCAGATGCTCGTCCTCCTCAAGAATTGATCCCAAACAGTTGAAACTGATCACATGTTAAACCCTTTCATGATGTAGGAAAAAACATAAGGTCAATCTAAACATGGTGAATAATAGTCGGATGCCGTGAAACAGTAAGTGCCTGTAACTCGTCCATTAAAATGTCTCAACAAAACTTGGCCTGAACGATGACAGTGATGCTGTAAACTCAATTTCCTAGAAACATGTTGGAAAAGTCCCAATACAGATAGATAGGGCCCCCTAGAATATTTAAATCGATAACCCCTGCCTACTCAATTTGCAGACATGCATAATATTCTTTACACAAGTACAACTTGTCAGGCCCTAGAAAACAGCCTGTTGAAACTATGGGCTGAATTAATTTGAAGGTCGGCTATTTTTAAATGAAAATAAATTTTTTTATGCAATTTTGGCCTATTTTTTTTTTAATCTTACATTTGATCAAACCTGTCCTTGGTATTTTATCATGTCAAGCTTAAACTTGTACAGGGTAACCATACGACGCTTGTGATTAAAAGTTATCAAAACCTTTTTGATAAATCAATTGGCGTGGCTGTGGCTCACACTTAATGTTGATGATGCCCCATCAACCACATTTCATCTCTAATTAGAGCAGAGGCACAAAGGAAGCCTTACAATCTGCTGTGAAATATGCTTTATTCTGTTCAGATGTGTCTCTTCATAGTCTAAACTCAACCCTGGTGACTATTCCACCTGGACCAGAACAGCACAGATGAGTTTTCCAGCCTTTATGCCAGCTTAAGAGTGTGTTGTTACACTATGTGGTCACTGCTGTCTCTTGCTGAAAGCCTAAGCTCTTCCAAAGCCACAGACAAAAACACAGCAGGTGAATGGGTAACAGGGTGGAGGAGAGATAGGAAGGGGGGCAGAGGGCTCCTCAGGGCTCAATGCTTTTCCTCATCATGCTCCTTGACTTTAAATAAAAGGCTTGTTAATCAGAGCCTGATAGGATGGATGGTCCTTCAGCTGAGGACGGACAGGCCCGCAGGACACCGACTGACTGACTGGCAGGACCGTTTTGGAGTTACTGTGACCCTAAATCTGAGACAGAACTTTGATGATCCTCAGATCCATTTTATATCAGGATTTAGATTATACTAACATTAAGTGAGTGTTATTTTTCGGTGAGATGAGCTAACACAGCTGACATGTTTTGGGAATGGACTAAGTTATGGTCAAATACAGAAAATAGGCCTTTCAGTGAGATGTTCTGGGTTCGTTTTAGGTTTATGTTATTTCTTTGAAAGATTTTTATTTTTGTATACTTAGAAATCAATGCAAAGAATACTTTGACACAATGGGCCAGATCGCAACATTTATTAGGTTTCCAAGCTCTCGAGATTCTTTGAATAAGACAAAACAAGGTTTTTTTGAGGTGGCTGGATTCCCCGG
>JBAMHX010000004.1:2112400-2123681 GCA_037177515.1 Pseudomugil tenellus
CCCCCCCCCCCCCCCCCCCCCCCCCCCCCCCCCCCCCCCCCCCCCCCCCCCCCCCCCCCCCCCCCCCCACACATATATGTCCAAAGAGGTCTTTGGAGGCCTCCTGGGGACCAGTGACTCCTCTTTGTCTCAGATTGGCCTGCTGTCAAAGCGTCTTTGTTATGACAGTTGGACTGCTTTTATACAGACTAAATCACCACTCTCAGCTGTTCATTTACTGGCCTAACCCCTGACAGCTCTTGTGACATCAAGCACAAACACACACACTCACGCCTAACGCATCGTCCTCTTCTTCATTCTACCACTAAACTCATTTTACCAAAAATATGTCAACATCCAGCTGTGAAATTCGCTCTTCTTATTAAATGAGAAAAGAGGATGAAATGAAAGGGAGGATAAGGAGGATGAGTAACAAAGCAGGGGAGGGGAGGGAGAAGGCCAAAGGCCACCTGACCTCTGACCTTTGCGATATGGCTGGGGTCCTTGGGGGTTCAGAGGACACAACAACTCTGGCTAATCAGTAACTAAACGATAGATCTGACATACAAACAGACAGAAAAAGAGAAACAGATAAAAATTTAGTCTAATTTAAATGTGATTTATCTGTGTGACAGGAAATGTTTCCAAAGCAGTGAAACAGCTGTTATGCTAACATAAAGCAAAGCAACAGAAGGAAGTTTATTCTCAGCAGGGAAAGTCAAAGAACAACTGATCTTATGAGGAAAATACAAAAAAACCCCATAAAAGTTCAAAACAGTTTCATTTCTTGACTTTGATTCACTCTAAAAACATTATGATGTCATCTGATCATGCTGCAGCTCATTAGCAAACCACTTTCACTTGTTCTTAAGGGAAACAAGACTTCTGTGTAATAGGTACTAAATGTAGCTCTGAGTGATGTCATCATTGATTTCTATTGTCAATATTGAACTGTATCGATCTGAGTGGTATTTTTAAAGAAAAGACAGGAACAGCTCACATCTAGTGTTTGTGTGCATCCATCTAATCTCTGAGTATGTAAACATACTTTTGTGTGCTGGTTTTAATTATTTTAACTAGGTGCCCGAACACAGAACATATCCCTGTATACACATATTTTATTTTGCCGATGGTAGTCTTTGTTGAGCTGATTTAAACCAAAATGTTGAAGAAAAACAGATTTTCTTTTTGGTTTTTTAGCATAACAAAAATAAACTGACTTCTAATGCAGTACATTTTATTTATATAACACTTAATATAAAACATGTGTTTACCATGTTGAACTGATAGAGACTGCATTTTACTCCTAGAACTGCACAAATCCTTAACGTGGCAACAAAATACTGGTAATGTAAACATCTAGGTATAGAGAAATCTCTAAAATATTGCTAAAAACTTTTTACACTCTTCTGAGGTGTTTTTTCGCAGAAATATAACGTTAGAAGTGTATTGCAAAAGTGTAATGGAAACGTTTTTTTCATATTTACAACATGACGCACGGAGTCATGTGCAGCATGGATGGACAAAGGAATAGACAAAAATTCAATTTAATTTAACTCAGCTTTATTTGTATAGCGCCATTTCACGACAATGTCGTCTCAAGGCGAGAAAAACATAAACTTTATCTTAGCAAACAACAGTAAAATGCAGAGTTTTACAAGGAGTTGGAAAGGGGAATGAGAGAGAAGGGGGTTGGAAAAGGAGTAGCAATGCTGAAACCATGCTACATGGCTACCTCGCATAAACAATGCTAGTTTGTTGAAATTTTAGAAATATTTTAGAAATACTTTTATTTTGTAAAACGCACTATAGGAAATACAACTATAGAGATAGTCCACACAAAAACACACAACATACAGTAGTCAATATGATGTTGCAGATAATAATATGTCAGGATATTTAAACATATGGACTATTTTTGGTGATATCCTCCAGCTTTACTAGTGTTTATGAATTTACTGAGCTCAGAATTTGCTGGAAACATCATGAAAACATGGATCCATTCCTGGATAAATGCTTCTGGCTGCTGGTGGTACAATAATGTGGCAGATTTTTTTCTTGTCCCACTTTAGGTTTAACCACGACAGTCTACCTGAGTATTGGTGCTGACCATGTCCATCCCTTTATGAACACAGCGTAGCATCTTCTGATGGAAACTTCCAGCAGGATGATGCGTCATGTTACAAAGCTCACATAATCTCCAACTGCTTCATCATGACGATGAGTTCACTGTAATGCAATGGTCTCCACAGTCACCAGATCAACATCCAGTAGAGCAGCTTTGGGAGATTCTCCTCATGGATGTGCAGTCGACAAATCTGTAGCAACCGAGTGAGTCTGTAAAGCCAATATGGAGCAAAATCTATCTGGTACTAGCAAGGGGAACATAGCGATAAAATAGGTGGGGAATGTGTGAACATGTTGTAGCCACAAGATCTAATTGGTCACAGCCCTTTACCATTACACATGAAACTGGAAAAGTATCTTCTTGTCTTCATAAGGTCTTGTTAAAATAAATCGCAATCAGTTTTTTAAGATAACAATGTAGTTTTGGCAACTACAGTCATGGAAATATTTACTCACCTTCACCCAACAGTAACTGCAAATGCATATTCAGTTATGTTTTTTTGTGAAACTGGTTCAAAATTTCAGAAAGTGTTACAAATATGCAA
Source organism: Pseudomugil tenellus (assembly GCA_037177515.1). Taxonomy (NCBI): domain Eukaryota; kingdom Metazoa; phylum Chordata; class Actinopteri; order Atheriniformes; family Pseudomugilidae; genus Pseudomugil; species Pseudomugil tenellus. The sequence continues at coordinate 2,115,052 of JBAMHX010000004.1, forward strand.
AATACTCTGACAGGCATTCACCTGTTCAAGCAGCGGGTCCTCAGGAAAACACAAGAAAGGGTGCCATAATATCCAATCTGACCCATCCTACTTCTTTCAGAACCTTCCACTGAGGTACTAATCTTATAATCGGACCCTAAAGGAGGTTGACACATTGGAAAATTCATTGGTTGGTAGAATCGTCTCTTTTTGTGTGACCAGGCTGTGAGAACAAAGCAGGAAATGCACCATGTTTAACCCTATAAAGCTGTGTTGGATCTCCTGCGTTGTGCTTTCTGGTTGCAGCGAAAATGTTGCTACATGAGCTCCATCTGCAGAAAGCAGAAGATGGATAGTAAGAAACAGAAAGAGAGGAAGATTGTCATTCTGTCTTTTGTGTGTGTGCGTGTGTGTGCAGATGCAACAGTGCACTTTGTGTGTGTGTGTTAGTGTGTGTTGCCAAAGAGTAAATGTTAAAGGACCAAGCAGCATTAGTGTTACCGGGGTGATGGCACAGGACTGTAAAGCCAGGAGCAATATAAAACCTGTGCTTTCCCAGAATGCCTTTGTGCTGGCATGTGTGCCAACTCCTGTTGCCTTGGAGATAAGGGAGTCGTTAGGGTAGCATGTCCTGACTAAGACCTTTTTCTCTCATGACCCCATTTCACTCTGCTTCATGTGTCCTTGCCGTTCCATGTCTCTCTCTCTATGCCTTTAACTGTCTCACACGTTCATGCATAGACGTGTGTTTGCATGTGTGTGTGTGTGTTTGTGTGTGGTGGGGGGATCTTACAAGTTCTGTGTGTTGAGCCCAGATGTCTGGGACTCCATGGGGGATAATGGTTTCTTTCACACAGGCGGTAAGCCTGGGTCTCCTTCAGCAGAGCTCACTACATGCTTGTAGTGAGCTCACTTCAACAGACTGAATGACTTACAACACACACAAACACACACACACATGCAGCATTTGGGAAGAAGCAGTGGGTTGAAGCTGATGAGTGCTGGGATGAGGTGTTACGTGCGTATTTTCCACAAAATAGATTTGATTGGGAATGCGAAAGCGAAGAAAACCTCAGGACGCAGCAGGAGTTCAGCTTCCAGCTGCGGCAAACTGTTCCCCCTGTGAGGCTGCTGCATTCTCGTGGGGTTAAAATGAAACAAATTAAACCACCAAAAAGTGAGATGTAAGTTTTAGGTGTAATGTCAGTAACAATAGACCCTCTTGTGTCCAATGGGATGAATTTTGCTTGGCGGCAGTACCGACCAGATGCTTCATCCAAACACCTGCTAAGTGCCTGCTCTTTTCCAAACAGTCTTTGGAGGTTTTCCCAGATGGTTCTGTGTAACACGGCATTTCACACAAGCTTTACAAACAAGAAACATTCAGTCAGGGACTTTACATCTCATCAATGTTAATATGAATATAACTTTAGATATTTCTCACATTTTGGTTCATTTTAAGTTATTTATTATCTTATGCGATATTTTTTTTAATTCAGATTATTTGTATTATTATTATCATTTGCAGCACAGCTATCCAGCATGATAAGGGATACTGTCTTTGTACTGGCAGACTGCAGCGGTCCCCCTATTTAAGAAGGGTGAAGCGGGGTATCCTTCTGCTATAGGGGGATCACACATCTCAGCCTCTCTAGATAGGTCTATTCAATGGGTCGTAGAGAGGGCAATCTGTTAGCTCAGGGGTATTCCACCCAGTCCTACAAGGGTCGCAGTCCAGCAGGTTTTCCATGTATCCTGCTCCAACACAACTTACTCAAATTAATCAGTCATCGTCCAGAACCTGATAGGCTGTTAGAGCCATTGTACCTAAATCAGGTGTGCTAAAACAGGAATACATGGAAAACCCACTGGATTGCCGCCCTCGTAGGATCGAACTGAATACCCCCGTGTTAGATAGTTGAACCTCTGATTGAGGGGGTAGAGTGTGGTTTTCACCATGGATCAGTGGAGCAGCTCTACACCTTCTGGAGGGTTTTGGATGACACATGGGAGTTTGTTTAACCAATCCACATGTGCTTTATGGACTTGGAGATTGTGTTTATCCATGTCCCATTGAAGTCCAGTTGTGGGGGTCTGGGAGTACCAAACCTTTGGCCTTGAACGACCAGAGCTTGGTCGGCATTAAGTCTAATGGATGAATGGTAATTAGACTTGTATTACATAGTGCTTTTTCAGTCATGCTGTGCTTAAAGCTCTGTACACTACATGTCACAGTCACCCATCAACACAAACTCACCCTTCGACTCACCCTCTACAATATAGAGTTTAGTGTCTTGCCCAAGAACACCAAGGTATGTAGTCAGGGGAAGCCTGGAATCGATCCACAAACCTCCCTGCCGGAGACAATAGGTCTTCCACTTGAGTTACAGGATTGATTGATTTACTTTGTGTGATATTCTACTGTTTTGATATTCAGTTTAACCTGTAATGCATAAACTAAGTTATTGTTCCTGTATTAGATGGACATTTGGTGATGTTTTAAGCACAAGTTAATTGCAAAATGTTGACAAGTTGTCATGACAATAAAATTCATGCATCTGTAGATTCAAAAGGGTTTTATTGGTATTGGGAGAATAAGTATAGATTGGCAATGGAAATGTGAAATAGAATAAAAATATATTTTTAAATGAAAAAGCGAACCAGAGCATCCTATTGCATTGAGTTGTTATCGGCAGGCATAGACAGAGCAGATCTATACTCAAGCAGATCTAGCGCCTTCACTGGAATATCTGCCAGACATGGCTGTTCTTCCAGGTTCTGGGTTTACTTTCGTTATAAAAAAGAAGGTTTTCCTCTCTGCTGTCTCTGTCTATAAGGAAATTCTAACTGGACTACATGCTTTTAGGTTGCATTGTATTAGTGCCTTGAGATAATTCTGATTTATCAGATTTATCAGTAAAAATTCAAGTTGAATTCAACAGAACAAAAACCAACCTGTAACTGAATAGCTTAAACTTAACTCACTGAATGCAAGTCTATGTTATAGCACATGTCATAAGCAATCACCTCATCTGGTCAAATTCTGATTCCTTGTATCTTATTTGATCATTTTTGAAGAACATTTTTAAAAAAAAATCAATTCACTGTAGCTTTATTTGTATAGCGCCACTTCACAACAATGCTATTTAAGGGTACTTTACAGACAAATAAAATAGCCTAGTCAAGGAAAACCAACAGATTACATTGAAACATGACTTCGATCCAATCTCCCATTCTGAGCATGCAAGAAGCGACAGTGGAAAGGAGAACCCCCATTTAACAGTAATGTAAAACTATTGGCAGAACCCGGCTCAGCGAGGGCAGCCACCTGCACCAACCTGTTGGGGAGGACAGTAAAGACAGAACACACACACACAACATACGCTGCAACTTCTGTGAACTGCTGAGAGAGGAGAAGTATGTTAATGGTGCTAATACTGTCATACTTTTTCACATAAAATATACAGGAGCAGAGAGATGAAAAGGAAGAATACCCCACAGTGGGGCATCCCTCAGCAGTCAAACTGGGTGCATAACTAATAGATGGCTACACTACCCTTAAATATAAGATTTATTAAAAAGTAAGGTTTTACGCTTGATCGTAAAGAAAGAGAGAGTTTCTTCCTTCCGAACCTACACTAGTGGAAGCAAGTTTCATAAAAGAAGGACCTGATAGGCATTGTTCTTAAAGAGACTCTGAGTACCACCGGAAAACCTTCAGTCTGAGAGTGAAGTACTCTTTCTGGAATATACAAAACTATGAGATCTTTGATATTAGATGGAGCTTGGCCATGGAGGGCTTTATAAGTTAGGAAAAGAAAGCAGTTCTAGAAACGTGTTTTAAATGTGAGCCAAAGAACAAATCCTGGTCAACAATAACTCCAAGATTCCTTACTGTAGTAGCCAAATTAATACAATCCAGATTAATTATAAAGCTAGACAATTTTGTTCTAAGTTTTTCAGGTCCAAAGACAACAATCACAGTCTTTTCTGAGTTTAAAAGGTGACAATTCAGGGTCATCCAGGTCTTTATGTCTTTAAGACATCTTCATAATCTAACGACTGATAGGTTTCATTGGGGTTTATGGGTAAGTAAATCAACTGCATAACAATTAAAGTTTATACCAGGGGTGCTCAGACTTTTTCAGCATGCAAGCTACTTAAAAGGTGGCCAAGCCAAGAAGTTCTACCCACAGTGTGCCTGAGTTTCAGGATGCGAGCGTTGCGTTTGAGCACTTTCAAGATGCAGGATGAGACCATTTAATGATTTTACAGAGCCAACAGTATTTTTCACTGCTGTGAAATATCTTTTCTGTATGCTGGGATGCTGGCCTTAGTCTTCTATAAGAAAAACTGCAGCTGTCCAGGTGTTCAGGTGGTACTCTTTAATAATAGACAACTGGTACATTTTTACAGTAGAGATGTTGGTGTATATGTGGGTGTGGTTAACTGAAAAACAAATAACAAACATTAAAATCAGTACACATGCAGTTACTCCATAAAGTAGGAAGTAATGCAAAACACCGACTGAATATTCACTAGAAAAAAATTCCTCAAATGTCCACTAGGGGTATCTCTTCACCATGACATGGATTTCATGTGCAGACGGCATAAAACTCACAGAAACTACGGAATGCTACAATGAGTTAGTTAGTTAGTTAGTAGAAACTGTCTGAGCATGTGCACTGTGTAAAAGTCTTTTAGGTGCATTTCATTCCTACATAGCCACAGTCTGATGTATCTGGGAAGGGATATTTGCACAACTGCGTTTATCAGTTTATTGAAATCTGACGACGCAATGTTTTAGTGTCGTTATATAAGGTAGCCGGCGCTGCTACCTTATATAACAATCAAGTGACAAGATGGATAATAGACTAACGTATATGTTTTTTTATTTCATGCGAGCGACTGGTACAAACTTCGCGAGCGACTGGTAGATCGCAATCAATGTAATGAGCACCCCTGGTATATACCATGCTGTCGGTTCAGTACCTAATGGAAACATGTTTAGTGTAAAAAGTGTTGGTCCAAGTACAGAACCTAGAGGAACACCATGACTTACGCTGGTGTGTGAGGAAAACCCATCATTTACATTAACAAACTGAAATCTATCAGATAACAAGGCCTCTGCCGTTGGAAGTGACGGCTAGGGGTATATCCCCAAATGCCCCTAATTCCTCCTATTCCCCAATCTTCCAATTCCCCAATCCTCGAAGAGACACAATACAATAATAAAACGATGTAAATGTTCAGTCACAAAGTTCCAACTGGTGTGGAAACTTTGAACCCGCCCGGTATGGCATCAGGACACGATGCATTCTGAGGTCATGACCTTTTATTTACTCCTGATTTGAGGTCAATGAGAGAAATAGTTTCGGAGATATAGCCAAAAATCTGATTTTTTGTGAGTAAATTGCCACCTGGTGCACCGGACACAGCAGTCATGATGAAACCATTTTATCCCTGACAATTGGGGTGCAGATGAACTTGATTTACTATAGCAACTAAGCATGACTTACCAAATTACTCAAGACCACCACAAACCGCAGACTTGGAAAACACAATGAACCAGCAAACAGAACCGAAACCAACAGACTTAAATCCAACTGAACTAGACAGGAAACAGGTGAACACAATGACCAATCAAACCCAGATGAAACTAATGAACAAGACATGAAGCATAAAACAGAAACACAGGGCAAATCATGAAGACTACAAAATAAAACAGGTAACCAAAAACCTGTACACAAAGTCCAAATCATGACACCCTGGGCACCTGGCGGAGTCTGCGATCGCTGACCTGGGGCTGCCGTGGTCCGTTCCCCCTGACTGCGGGGGGCTCTAACCAGGACCTCCCGGTCCCTCCTCCTGGGTAGATGCTGGGCTGGCTCCGGGGATGGGGTGGCTGAGGACCTTGTCTGGGACTGGCTGCCGTCTGCACTGGTCTGGGGGATCTTCTCTGATCTTTCGAGTAAAGGGGGTTGCCTGAGCATGATCCCTTTTCTGCGAGCACTTTTCACCTTCTATGTTCTGCACGATGACACAGTCATTAAGATTTCTTTTAGATTATTCAGTAGCAGCCATTCTTCCTTATTCCTATTCCCTTCCTTTGCGGGAGATCATGAGATCCTTTTTTTCTCTTAATTTTTGTACAGGTGTGACGGATGGCAAAGTATGGGTGGTTAGATTGCTTTTTTTAAAATTTCTGGTGTGTTTCTGTCTCTTCTTTATGTTCTAAGTTTTCTCTTTTTCTTTTTCTCTTGTTTTCTTCTTTTTTCTGTCCCCTCCTGTCGTGTCCAGCAATACATGGAAACTCTGTCGAACTAAGATGTAACTAAAATAAATAAAGAATTCAGATTATAAAGAGGAACTTTGTATATACAAATATACATATAGTTCCTCTTGACAGAGTAAATTTGCTCAGCATGAAACAGCAGACAGATCACTATTCTGCCTGCTTTTATGCTTGACAAGTTGAAAGCAGATGAAACATCGCCAATAGTGGGAAGGATATCATGGACTTTCTTTCTAATAGAAACAATTTAGTTAAAGAAAAAAAGCTCATGAAGTCATCACAGCTGTAATACTACAATACAAGGCTCAATTTCAATGGTTCATTGTTGCCTGGCGACAGTGTTGAAGAGAAACCTGGGATATTCTTGTTCTCCTCTATCAATGATGAATCAGTTCTAGCCTTACGCAACGCTTTCTTATACACTATTAAACTTTCTTTCCAGAGTGAGTGGAACTCTTCAAAACCAGATGAACGCCATTTTCTTTCCAAGTGTCTTGATGTCCGTTTAATCCTTAAAGACCCAACCCATAAAGAAAAGTAAAATTTAGGAATATTGACAATTTATTACCATGTAACATTAAATTCTTATAGTGTAAGAAGGCAAAAAAGGACAACAAGATATATTGTGTTCCATAGAATTTTGAACAAAGTTTTTACCATAAAGTAATGCAAAATGTCTAAGCAAGTACATGTATAATATATGTCATATGTCACGCCGGGCTCTTGTGGGTTAAAAGCTTGAAGCTGTGAATTTAACCAAGATTACCTTCTATTTTAGAGGAGCAATATGGTCTAGTATTGTACACATTAAAGCTGTCACTCTGTCAACAAATTCATCAACTTGTGTTGGAGTACAGCTCAGATGAATCTCCCCCCCCCTCTGTTGGCCAATTAGCAGCAGAGCTGGTGCAGGTATACCCTGAATGTTTTCATCTGCATCAAGTACATAAATGTGAGGCTGAACCTGTCCAAGTCTTGCCAGCTCCTGTGACTATTCTGAGTTTAAAACACTGAGTTGCTTGCAGTTGCATTTTCTCATGCAAATATATTTCCATAGTTACTACTATAGAATATTTTTAATGCAGCAATATAAAATAACATTATGTAGGGTTCAACAGAATGTGGCTGCAAAGTACTTTTTATTGACAGGCAGTGAACTGGTTAATATGAGTATTTATTGAGGGGTTCTTTGATCCCATTTATTTGCATGATTGATATAATATGTCATTATCCAAAGCTTATGAATTGATTATGTCTTTATGGCCTTTATCATAAATAAGTTACAAGTTGACTCCAATTCATTGACCTCATCACTTCTTCAAAGTCAACAATAAACATTTAAAGGAAAATGATTGGTCAAAAAAACAAACTATAAATGACAGACTTAAATGTTGGTGCCAACAGAATGCTAGCTACAGTAGTTTATACTGCTAGTAATTGGTTTTTGCTATTACTGTAAAGCTAGTTTAAAATCATAATAACCTGGGGCCTTCTTTATAAAACTTTGGGTAGAATCTCTACTTGAATGGTACTTAACAAAAAAAACTAGTTGTCTGATTTAAGAAACATTGCTTATGCACAGGTTTATGCCATTTCCTTTTATAGATCACAACCTTGCGGAAAAGGTTACGCAAGTGACTTTGGTTCACATTCCCACCCCTACACACCTACTTTCTACCATACACGGTCAATGCAAAGCAGCTCATAAATTTGTCAGCATATGAATTAATGAGTGTTTGTGGCATTGAACATCATGGCAACTGAGAGGCGCATTAATATAACTTTTCAGAGGCTGAAATCGAGGTGCTCATTAGTGAGGTGGAGACACGCAAGGTAATCTTGTTTGGGGGTGTAATGGCCGATTTTCCTGTCAAGGACAAGGACACTGGTTTCTTTAGATTGAGAAGAATATAACTTTAATAATGAAGAATAAAAGAAGTTGAAATACATTACACATTAAAACATGGAGTGAGACAAAACATTAAGACATACAGACATGGTACACGGTTATAACCTGGGGAGAATCTCTCCAGAGATCTGTTGTCACACAAAAGTCCGAAGCTATTTTGCCTAGTCACTAAGAGACACCTTCTTTTTAGCACTTTGGTTGTGTGCGTCAGTCTGGAGCCTGTTCTTACGATACGACAGATAAAAAACTGAGGTCTTGTCTAAACATTTTCTTGACTGGCCTTGCAGATGGTTTACTGTGGTCAGAATGACATCAGTTTAGGAGCCTTATGGTCGGACCTTTCAACTCAACTCAACTTTATTTATAAAGTACTTTAAAAACAACCACAGCTGAGACAAAGTGCTGTACACAAGTAGGCAGAATAAACAGCACAATGTAAAACGCAAT
>JBAMHX010000004.1:2131629-2143456 GCA_037177515.1 Pseudomugil tenellus
TATTCTATTCTATTCTATTCTATTCTATTCTATTCTATTCTATTCTATTCTATTCTATTATATTCTATTCTATTCTACAGTCATTTGGCAGACACTTCTCTCTAAAAGGACTTACATCTGAGTCGCTTTAGGAACTAGAAGTGATGAGATCGAAGGCGACAGCTAGGGGTATATCTCCAAACAGCCACGATCTTCATTTTCCTCAACCTGGAATACATATGCAAATATGGAAACATTCAGGTCACGACTGTTCATTTGCACTTGATTTGAGATGAATAGGATGAAATGTTTCAGAGTTATAGTCAAAACAGTTCTCAGGTTTGAGCGCCCCTGGTGGCCAAACTAAAAATGGTAAATCGCTCAAAATCAAATTAATTCATCTCCTCTATGAAATCTATACAAATGCAAAACATGAAAACTAAAATTCAGGGTTGCAGGTAGCTGGAGTCTATCGCAGTTATTGTTGAGCGAGAAGCTGGGTAAATTTTGGACAAAAGGAATTTTGGCCCTTGAAGGAATGTATAATATGTAATAGCTTTGGTTAAATCTGAAACATCTCCTTTTCCTTTAAAGTATTTAGAAATAATTAAGCTGTTTTCTCCAACAATTTATTTGGTTTTACATTATTTTGAGAGAAAAAATTGTCATGTAAAAATATTGAGTTATTTAAGTCTTTAGGTCAAAGCAAAGGTTTTGTCCTCTCTCAGCTTGTCTAGCTTTGTGATTGAGTCAGACTGAATGTTTTCTAACGAAGACTGTCTGGTGTGGCGACCTGTCTACGATGTACCCTGCCTCTCACCCAATGACAGCTGGGATAGCCTCTCAATTGGATGGAGCTGTATGGAAATGGACAGTCTGGTGTGGCTGTTTTTTACTGTTGTTATTTAATTTAGCTGTGTAATAATATTAGATTATTAGCAGCTCACAATTCAAACTAATTTGGCCAAGAAACCACTCTAAGAGCTAAGAATTGATGATCTTCTGGAGGACTGAATGTTCATTCATCTGCATTTAGAAAGATTTTGTCGGCAAGGCCTTAAATTATCCCTGACAGAAACCTCTGTGAAGGCATAAACTGCGCCTGACAAGCTTTTCACACCGACAGATTTCAGGTCCGTATTTGACTCTAGCCGCTGCACTGCATGTAAAACACTCATAAATAACCTAAGTCCCACATCAAAATACCCAAACATCCCTTTAATGGTAAATTTAAATATAAATGTCTGTCTGCGTAGATGAAGGTGTAGATAAAATCTACGACTTTGCTGATTTAGTTCTTAATATAACAAAAAGAAAAAACTGAATGACTGCTGAGGACTGTTAACAGACTGATGTTTGTGTTCAGCTTGGAATGATTAAACTTTTAGGAAAATTGTGCAAAAATAAAGAAATTATGAGATAAAACAAGAAATAGGACAAAGTAATGTCAACTCAACGCGTCTAAATGAAAAGTTAAATAAGCCTCAGAAAAGTTACAAGTACAAGCAAAAATATAACTTTTTGCTGAAAACTTTATTTGTTTGACATGTTTATAAAAAGATCCCTTTTTATTCATTGCTAAATATCAGCTGCGATGCTGTATGGCTATTGACCAATGTAGATGTTGCTTCATGGCATTGCCCTCTGCTGTGTGCAGGTAGTGATGACATAAGAGTTTAAATAAAAGTATATTTTCCCCCAAAAAATCAAAAACTGATATAACACAAGCTGAAAATCTGCTTCTTTGTTGGTGATAAAGTAAGACAAGGAGGTCTTTTCAGCTTGAGAAGCACATCATCTGGGAACCACGAAAGTCTGCACAGATTTCAGTGACAATTCATTCAATATTTACTTCACTCTACACCAGTGGTGGGTTTGATGGGGTTTGCTTTGGTAAATCCTGATCTCTGTGACGCTCACCCACTTTTCCTTCTTCTTACACTTTTTTGGCCGTTGGCAAAAAGGAATCAGTTCTTTTCTGCCACCACATGGTCTGGAGTCTGTTCCATTAATGTTTCTAACAGAATGAGTTGTCAAAACATTACTTCCTCTGGTACATTTCCCCCATCGTGTTTCAGTGCCCCCCCGGGGGGCTTGCTGCCCAGGTTGAGAACCATTGCAGTAGACCAATGTCTTTGGCAAACCAATGAAAGGAATTCATTAGATCAAATAAAATGTTTTTACTCACATACAAATATAAATGAAATGAAAGGCTGGGCACAGTTTAATTTTTCAGAATAAATTAGCAACAACTATATTACAACAGGAAACATGGCCAACAAAATCATTGGGGTCCATCACACAATGATTTCATAGAAGTTTACTGTTCTGTATTGTGTGAGGAAGTGTCTTAATCACAGTTAAATGGATTGGAAAGTGTTAAGTTGAATCAAGGCGTCTGGACTTGTAGTCTACAAGTCCAGACGCCTTGATTCAACTCTCCACGATTGGAAATTACCTGGATGACTGAGAACCTTCATAGACTTGATTGGAAAGTGAATTATTCTTCCATGAACTTCTTCTCCAAGACCCCCAGCTCACATTTTATCAGTTTTTCCAATTATGTAAATGATGCATTGCTATTGGTGTCAACATTGCTAAATGATGATCAAAACTGAGGTTATTTAAATTTTGAAACCAAATAAAAACTTCCGGTTATCTTAATGAAAGTAAAATGGACACTAAAAGGCACTTTAGCTCCTCCTTATGTGACTTTTTTTTCTAAATCAGTGCCAAAGGATCTGTTTAGCAACTTTTAGGGTCAGCGTTGGAGCCGGTGTTACCCTGTGACTGGAAGGAGTCTCTCTGACACCAATGAGACTTTTTCTGTTTCCTCTTTGCTCAGTTCATGCCAGAAACAGCAGCAGCTGTCTGGAAGCAGGCAGGGTTGTCCTTGTGGTCTGTTCCTCAGAAGCCAATGTGTGACAGTAAGCAATGACAAATAGACCTTCTTTGTGCTACTTCTACATTTTTTCTTTGAGTAAACATTTGACATGTAAAATACAACAAAATCCTCAGCTTGACAGTTAACTTATGTTGATAAAAATTCTGCCAGACGTTGCTCATCTCACTTTTAGCATGTTTGCTCATATCTGAATGAATTAATATCTGCTTATCCAAACATTGTAATGTGTCACTGTCCAGGTTATGTATATATTGTTTGCCGTTAGATCACATACATTGCAGGATTGTAGTTGAAATAGATGAAGAGTAAAATGTATAAACTCGATCCACATATTTTTTTAAAAAACTATTTGTTATTTAATGTATCATTAATTAATAAAACAAAGCATTTACAGGTAGATCTACAATGGAGAACCACTTAAGATTACAAGTGGCATCTTCCACTATCCTCACCTCTTTATAAGTCTTTATTTGTGCCCAAGTCAACTACAGTGACATTTGGAAAGTGGACATTTTCCTTTGCTCCACATTCTACAGTAACAAAGATCTATGAAAGTCATTTATGTGTTAAAGAAATCAAAACATAAGCACCAATAAATAGATTTTAGTTTTGATCTTAAATTACAACAATTATTTCCTGTAAATGTTGATATATGAGTATGAATATGAGGTTTCATGATTCATCTGATTGTGAAAAAGGCCTATGCAGGGAACCGATATGAAGACGGATGGAGAATTTTGTCTGTCTCCTGCACTGGTTATATGTGTAAGCAAATCACTGGAAATCATGGGCGCAGTATTGAATTGTGTAGCCCGCACTCAACAGGAACATAGCAGAAAGGAAAAAGACACAGAAACTTACAAATAAAAACACTTGAACATTAAAGAAGAAATGGAAAACAGCAACATACCTTCTTCTGGTGTTTTTGGGCAGCTGTAAAATACTTTATAGTGGTACATTAGTGCCGTCAACTGGTGTCAGTGGTGAGCTCTGAACTCAGCACTGCCCACTAGTGGATGAACTAACTGACTTAGAACTACAGTAGAATAAAAGATGTGTGAAAGTACGAGGGCAGCGACGCATAACAATGTTTGCAACAGATGCCCCCATTTACGTACATGAGGAAGATAAATGGCTTTAACTTTTCCATCATAGTCCATCATGTCAGAATGGGCTTTAAAAAGGTATTTTACTTACTTTTCTGGATGATCATTTTCTGTGGCTGCTGCTGATTTCCGATCCTCATTCCTTGTCTATTGTGCCCCACAGGGATCTGTTTTGGGGCCTTTATTATTTCTTTTTTTATTTGCTTCTCAGCATATTTAAAGTTATTTTAACAATTTCTCTAATCACTGTTATGCTGATTATATTCAACTTATATTTCTTTTAAATCCCAGGATATTTTTATTTGACAGATATTACTCAGGTGCTTAAATTCTGTCAAGAGTTGGATGGTTGAAAATCTTTGGGAACCTAATGATCCAGATTCTTGGGCCACTGGCCTCTTATGTAAAAAACGTTAATCAGAACCCTTTGGGTAATGCTCAACTCTCAACTGACTTTAGACACCCATGAAAAATAACTGTTTAGCTATTATTTTTATCATTTAAAAATGCTTAGCCCTATTTTGACTTATTCTGCGCCGTAAAAAGTCACACATGCTTTTATATCCTGCAGTACTTTAACGCTGTTTTCTATTACATCAGTAAGAATATCAGAATGCTCCTGGGAGACTGCTAGTCCACGGAGAACACTGCAGGAGACAGGCTTTACCATATACAACTCTGCATGGTAAAGCCAAGTCACTGAACTTCTGTAGCTGTATGTTTCAATAAGATCCCTGATAAGATCCATGTGATCAGGGTCTGCTTGCATACCTGGTTAAAAAAGGGGGAGAGCTTTTGCAGCAGTGGATTGTACTCTCTGAACTACCTCTATCTAGACCGGAAAATTTTTGACTAAGTGGGATCTTTTAAAAATTAGCTAAAAACTTTTCTTTTGAGCATCTGACATCATTCAGTGCAATTACAGTAGGATTGTGTGGTATATTTGTACAGAATATGAACTGTCTAACAACAGAACTATTATTTATTAAAGCTATGAAATATAATATGTAAAAGATTGCTGACAAAGCTATTTAGTGTTTGCATCTTTTGAATGCTAACACAGTTGCAAGCTAGATTTAGCCATGTTTTAGTGTTTATTGATGCTTGAAGTGTAAATCTCTGAAACATTTTTCACTTCACAAGCATTACATTCCTAAATTAGCTAGAAAATTAGTAACACTATAACACAGTTTGCAAAATTTTCTTAGTGACTTAGTTATTGAGGAGTTACTAGGGAACTAATCAGGTACTAATGGGTAGTACTTATTGGTGAACACTCACTCCAGCCTTATTAGTGGTCTGCTGGTAAGTTATCACCTAAGTTATTACCTACGGAGTACCCTAAAGTAAAGTGAAACATCTTACCCAGTACTTACTGAGGAACGATTCATTACCTAATCAGTACCTCACCACTACCTACGGAGTACCCTAAAGTAAAGTGAAACATCCTTGGCCATCGGTCAGTACAAGCTGGTGACCTGCCCATGGTGTACCTTCCTCTTACCTGACATTTAATAGGATAGACACCAGCTTCCCTGCGGCCCTGAACTGGTTTAAGCAGTTTTAAAAGTGAATGAATGAATGACTCATATCGTCAATTTCTCAGGAACCGTAATGCTTAACTATGGGATGAATTGATAGTTTACCCCAAAGTTATTTATGTATTTACATCATATCCCATCCTGGAGGTTCACAATCCACAAAATATAGTGTTTATTCAGAGATTCTGTTTGAGGGATAATAAACTCTGGACTTCTTTGGTCATTGTTTTGCAAGTTTTAGGTGTTTCTCTGCTGCAACACCCCTGAACTCAAATAAAATAGTTCTCCAAAAGGTTGTGGTCAAGTTCTGCACTGGGTGGGTTTCAGAAGAGAAATCACAATTAGTTCATGATGCTTAATTTATTTCTAAGAGACATTGATTTCAGAAATGCTGTTTAAGCCACAGCCTGCCTAACCTTCCACCAATTGGAGAAGACAAAAAAGAATGATATTGATCTGCTCTGGTTGCAACAAAGCCCAGATGATATTTTTAATGCACAGTGGAACCAAAAAGCAGCTGACTTGGTTGTATGTGGATCGAAGCTATATAGTAGCATAAATACCTGTAAATAGTGTAAAATATCTGGAGGAAAGATTGGCAAACTAAAAATTGAAAGACATGGATTAACGTTTTATGGATGAAATAAATTTAAGACAGAACAATTAAGCTAATATGCTGGGCTATTTGCTCCAAACTTTCTGATCTTAAGGACCAAAACTGATGAATCTCTATGAATCCTTGTCCTATAAACCTATAGATCAGAGGCGGCCACAGGTCCAAGTCATAGGTTTCATGAATATATCGTCACCGATAAATATATTGTCACCAATAATCGCTGATCGGGAAAATGTCGTAGTTGGAAGAAAGGATCTTGTATTGTTTTCTGCTGAAGATAGTGACGCCACTTTATATCAGCAATCATTCTGATCAGGATCCCAAACCTCATCTCATCCAAAAGTGTTGTGCATGGTCATTTCTTTGGATCAATGTGGCTGTGATGACAGGAGTGTGCAGAGACAAGTGGCTGGTGTTGGTAAAGGAGAACATGAAGCGAAGCAATGTGCACACATGAGAAAGTCACAGCAGGGGTGAAGAGTCATCTGAAAGGTGCAATATATGTACAGAGGACGTTGGCTACTAATCTATCAAGCTGCAAAAAGACTTCAGTGTTGCGGTCAGAGATGCACTTTGTTCTATCATGAGAGGTTTGTACTGGAGTGGACAGGTGACCTGTCCTGTCATACGGTACATGCTGGGCTAGGAACCAGTCCTGCAACAACCTGACAGTGGAATAAATTGGTATTGAAAACAACTTATTGGATGGAAAGTTGAACAGATTCGCAGTAAAAGTCACAGGATGTATCATTCCATCTCATAGACTGACTTCTAGCCACCATGAAGAAATAAAACAAACATTTATGTGCCATTGCTATAAAATAAGGTGCAATGATGGTACGCAAGACAAGCTACTAGTATTTACATGCAGAGCAATGCACACGGTTGTACTGGTGGTTGTCTGGTGCCCCACTGTAGGAATTTAGTTAAAACTATAAAGAGTAATCTTTTGCTGCAGTTGTGATTATCCATAACTTTAAGTCTTTTTGAAATTAAAAGAATTAAATAAAAGAAGAATATAGACACTTCAGCCATAAATGTTTGTTATTATATCAGGTTGTAAACATTTCTTTCTGCAGTGTGCAGTGCAGTTTGTACTTTAGTGGGTCTCAACAGATGGATTTATAAAATGTATATTCACTTTTTAATACAGTGGGTGGGTGGGTGGGGGGGGGGGGTAAAAAATTGGATTAATTTTTAATGAAGCAAAAGAAACATTTGACACATTATAAAATTTGAAAATGCAAAAGTCTGATTCGTCTTTTTGTAGCTAAGTAAGTAAAATACATATCTCTCTCCATTATTCTAGCACAGCAAGTTGTACACACATTATGTGTAACACACAGATCCCACAGACGCAAACACACACATTACCTGTGTAAACAGTCAGCAGGACCAGTAAATGCTTCATGTTCAGACCTGCCTGCTGAACATGATTCCAATTTTACCAGCAAGCTTATCTTCTGATCAATCCAGCTGAATGTGAACATAAAAACAACTAAGCATGTGTCATGTTGTGGAAATATAAACCACATATGCAAAAATGTGGATCAGACATTCATTACGTCATCAGTTCATTTAAATTCCAAGAAAAGTGTCTCTGAATCTGACGGAAAGAAAGTGTCCAAAAGCACAGAAACGGCTGAGCTGCAGAGGATTAGATGCCACGTTTCCTCCTTGCTAACGTCACCATTTTATTCTGTTTTCTCGTATGTTTGTATTGTGGACGTTTCTGCACAAGCTCCTGGTCATATTCTGTGTTTTCTATGTACATCTGGAACATTACACTGCCATGTGCTTTTGTGTGGACGTACACGTCTCCTAAAAATGTTTCATCTTTAGGGAAATGTTTGTAAAATGACATTGGTTTGGTCTCTGTGTGAATGCACCCGAACTCTGCTTGGCTTCTTTTTTTGTGTTGTTTTCAAGTGAATGCTAGAAGGTAAGAATTTGGAAAATTGTATGAATGTAAACAGGATTAAATCCATCTTTAGTGATATTTTTATCAAATCAAGATGTAATCCAAGCAGAACTTTCCTGCCACATATCCTCAAAGCTGTTGTGCAGGAGACCAAACATTTTGTTAAAGATATTTTTGTCCAAAACATCACTGGAAACAAAATAAAAACTCAGTTTTCAAGTAAGATATTAGTCACACCAGATATTTTTATCAGTAGATATACAGAGTAGCTCAATATTTTTTATGATATGCAATGAATAAAAAACGTCTGAAAGCTTCCCGAGCTGGAGCGCACCGCTGTCGCTGCTGCAGCTGAACCTTCCTGTCTGCAGTGTGAAGCGTCTGTGAATTACGGTGAAAACAGGGTCAAACAAGATTATGATGTACAAACCAAAGTAACTTAATCTTCAAGGAAGATATGAGAAAAGACATATTTCTTTAGATTTTTCCTTCGTTGAGGTGTTTTGCAACCAACCAAGATGTTCCTAACAGATGGAATCTGAACTAGATAGGACGTATTTTTTGTTTAATGCTGATTTGTTCTGGACTTTTCCAGCTGCATCCAGAAGTGTTTGAGCCGCACATTAGGTTCTTTAAAATGAATGAGAGCAGACTCAATTATCACATTCTGTGTGTTTTTGTCTGAAAATGCAAAAAACAGGAGGTTGACATTTATGCTTTTTGCAGATTCTATCAGACGGATGGTTGAAGTTGTGCGTTTGTTGGTGTTGCCATGGTGCAACATCTTTTTAAGCCCTGAGAGCTGAGCTACAAAAGGATCAAGACATCTTCAAAACAGGATGTTTTCGCTAGTTTCTCATGTGCTTTGTGTTTGTCTGTTGGTTCACTTGGAGAACTGACATTATAAGGTTGTTTGTGGCATTTTATCTTCAACATCATTTAGCAAAAACAAACATTTCAGCTTTTTGGAAACTTTACGGACAAACTGAATAAACCTTGCATTCCTTTGAATGGGTCACCTTTTGCAGAGACTTGCTTGCTCACAAGCTGATAGGATCGTACATGCTTGTCATGTCAGTGTGACCAAACCCAGCTGCACAAAAGCATCCAGACACTCTGGCGATGACACATTTTGTAGCAGTTCTACCTCAGTGGTTTGACAGCCCAAAAGCTGACTTTACCTAAACACAGAAATGGCTTCAGATACAGGAAGCGCAGGAATCCACTGCCAAGTCCTGCATTTAGAAATAATCAGCTGTTCGCAGCTATTGTTTCCCAGGTGCCACAGATCTGAATGTTACACACACACACACACACAGCGACTGGTGCCTTTCGGGGCCATGGCACTAATGCCAGCAGGTTAGTGGCATAATTTCATGGCTTTTACTGCTGTTTTCCCCAAAACGTGTGTGAAAGTGTGTGTGAGGGTTGTGGTGTTGGCAGTGCTTGGTATTTTTAGGGGGAAATGAGCTCTAGTGGAGCCAGTGGCATATAAATACACCCAGACACGCGTAGGCACACACACGCAGCTGCACAGTGCAGCAGACACATTAATTGAGCTCATCAGGTGGTTTTAGCTCCTTTCTCACCTCTTTCATTCTCCCAGCTTCACATCTGCTTCTTCCTTCTCAGCTTCTTTATTTTCCTTCCCTCTCATATCCTCCCTTCCTTCCTCCTTATCTTTCCTTGTGTTCACTGAAGGTTCTGCCTCCCTTCCACATTTATTTTTGAATCACAAGGACATTTTCAGTATTATGACTCAAAATTTGACCCACCCAGTCTGTAATACGATAACCCACACACCTACCCATTGTTAGAGCCAAAAGCCTTTAAGCTCTGTATCAGCTACTGTATGTTAGCGGTGCTTCTTTGCCTCGCTTTCATCTTTTGCTTCTGCAAAGTTTTAATCATGAACTGGTGGAAGATAATAATAATCATTGTTTTTACAATTATTTAACAAGATCGACTCGTTCCTAAGACTTTATGTTTAGAAAATGTTAGCAACAATGCTAACCAGTTGGCTGCTTTCCATGTGCTCCTGGGTCTTGTGCATAGCACTATTGATGTGGATACAAGAGGAAGCTACTTCTTAACCAGTTAGAAAGAAAACTGACAGGTTTCTGATGTTTCGTTTCACTTTTTCAGTTTTATTCTTGTTCTGTGGCTGCTTATAACATTTTTTAGTGGTATATCATTCACAAGTTCTGTCTTGTTTTCTGTTTTATTTTGTAGAGTTGTTTAACGATGTGTAACTTCCTGTTACCTGCTTCAGTCATTAATTGTCTCACCTGTTTCTTGTCCGTCAAGCAGATCCTCCAAATTAGCTCCAGGTATCATTTTCTTCATCAACTCATTCTGTTAGTTGTCCTTTAGTCGGGTTTGTTCCTCAGTCTTTGTGTGCTTTTGTTCTTCCAGCCTTGTGTTTCATTTTACAGAATTTGGTGTTTTGTTAGTTTAGTTCCCAGTGTTCCCACATCTTCAGTTTTTGCTGGTGAATTATACAGTCTTTGTTCAGTCATCCATGTTTTTCTGCATGAGTCCTGGATTTGAGTCCCTCCCCCTTGTTTCCTATATCCACAACACAAGACATCACCTGTGTTGCATTCTCAACACTTACCTGTAACATCCAGCCTTTTTTCGCTATGCGACATAGTTAGCGTAGGTAGTTAGCGTGTATTGCATTTCCCGGAACATTTATTCTGATGGTGCGCTGATACCAGTTGTTGGCACAGGAGTTCGACATGCTTTGGCTGTTGAGGTCCTTCAGCTCCTTTAATCTGGTTTCAGTTTTTTTATTGTTTCTTTCTGTGTTTGTCCTACATTAAGCTCCAATGCTGTTTCCAGACACTCTTGTTTTGAATTGTCAGCTCAAGGTCAGAGTGATTGTGGTCCTCCATAGATATGCTGTAAAAACCTGGACTTTCCCAGCAGTCCATGTTTCATAACCAATGCAGATCAGCAGAAGTGCTGAATGCTGCAGGTTCCTCCATTAAGAACTCTGCAGCCTTCAGGAATTCCTGGAAAACTTCTCACACGATCATAATGTGTCACAATGGATGTGCTTGCACATTTCTCGAAGACTATGGTAGGATGAAGGTGGGGAGAGTGTTCGAGGATCATGAGGATTTCCCGGCCAATTGTCACAACTGACTGATAAGCTGTTTTGTTCTTACAGTTATGTACAGAAGTGCGTCCAGTGATAGAGCGCCCGATTCACTGCTTACCGGCTGTTTCGGAAGGTATCATTAAAATGACGATACGTGAAGTTTTCAGACACTGTGGGAGAACAGGCCAACATCAAAAGAAAATTTGCAGCAAAGTCGGGCTTCCTAAACATAATCGGTGTGATTGACTTCACTCATGTTGCTATAAGGGCTCCATGTGAGAACAAGGTTGTCTGTGTGAACCATAAAAATGTTCATTCCATTAATGTACAAGTTATTTGTAATGCGGACATGATCCTGATAAACCTGGCAGCACGGCGACTTTCCTCATTTGTTACGTCACGACTATGACTTCAAAGAAAGTTCACCTTCAGTGTCTACACCTCACTAACGAGCATCTCGATTTCAGTCTGTGAAAAGTTAAGTTCACGCACTTCTCAGTTGGCCTGATCCTGCCACAAACAGTCGTTGATTCATATGCTGACATAGGGCGCCCTGACACTTGCACGATTCTGTGGCAAGTCAAGTCAAGTCAAGTCAAGTCAATTTTATTTATATAGCCCAGTATCACAACAAGTTGTCTCAGAGGGCTTCA
>JBAMHX010000004.1:2201735-2214986 GCA_037177515.1 Pseudomugil tenellus
GAAATTAAGGAAATTAAAATATATGACAGTTTATAATAATAATAATAGTATTTATTATTATTATATTAATAATAATAACTGAAGATGAAGAAGAAACAATAAGGCTTAATAATGGTGATGATAACAATAGTATTGGAACTCTACTGACTAATTTAGTGTTTTATTTATGGGATTTTTTTATTGAAGAATCATTATTGGATTCATATTTTAATTACTTTTAGTGGTATTTTTTTTATTTATTTAATTTGAAAGTCATGTTTGGTGTGTACTGGCGACCTGTCCAGGGTGTACCCCGCCTCTCACTCGATGTCAGCTGGGAACGCCTCCAGCCCACCTGTTCAGGGAATAAGCGGTAGTTAACGGATGGATGGATGTTTGGTGTGTGTGAGTGGAGATTTCATTGTTTAATGTTGAACAAGAAGAAGTAGAAACATTGTGAATATGTAAAACAGTTGGGGGTCTGAAGAAGAGAAAGTAGTTTTATAAGCCAAATAAGTCAGAAGAGAAATGCTGGTAATACACAGGTATCACATGTGTCTCCTGCTTTCCCATAGATTCTGCTGAACTATCCAAGTTGGGGTGGGCTACATCCCAAACTGGCGTGAAGGTGGGTTTAGCAGGGTCCAGGATACCCTAAAGATCTCCGCCTCAAGGAGCAACACCATGCCACACCCGGCTGCTCCCACATCTTTGGAGGTGAATGTGTTTTTCTTGTGTTTGCGGCATCAAAAGTCACAACATCCCATGTAGATTCAACCCTGTGTTACATCAAGTCTATTAGAAAAAGCGGTTATGCGAACAAATAATACTTTATAAGGACACATTTGAATACTTCTTCCCAAGTAAATACACTTGAGAAGTTCTTGCAAAGAAATAGATCCATTTATGATTGCAAATGTTAAATTAGGATTTAGGACAATGTTTTCCATGTTTTGGCCTTTAGAGGTCGCTGTTACACAACTTACATTTTAACAACCCAAAGATCAGAAGCCTGTCCTGCCAGGTCTGTAGAGGAGATTAACTCTAATCTTTTCCAACATTTTCCTCCTGAAAGCCAAAACACGAGAGGATGATGTGCAGATGAGAAAAGGTTTGTTACTGTTGATCTGTTATTTCTACTAAGTTCTGTTAGTACTACATTCTGCTTTCTTCTTTATGCTGTTGTATCTATTCATACATTCATTTTACATCATTTTAGCTTCATAATCTGACATCTGAAACTGTTTTAAAGTTAATTAATGTGTTATAATTGATTTCTAGTGGAAAAAAACGAAATTTATATTGTTGTTGCTAAAAAAAAATAGAACAAAACATTACACGGAACTAAATTCCTTTCTACAGAATTAAAACTGATGATTCCTACAATGTGCATCTTTTATAGTAAATTACTACTAAGCCTTATCATCAAATAAAACACAACTATTATAAATTACAAAGAATAAGCTTTCTTTGTATTTCTGGATGAAAATATTTTGAGAAAAAAGGATGCCACTATTTAAATACCAACTTGATACATTTATTTTACTTAGTTTTAGCCTTAAATCTGAAACTGAGGCTGTAAGAACACCATGTCTGCATGCTAACTGGGATTAAAAGTCTTCAGCGTCTGTCCTCATTTAGCTAAAATCTGTATATTTCTAATATTTATGATGGTGCATCATTGCCTAAAACCCTACAACTAGATTTTGGCAACGATGCAATCAGACGTATATGTCTAGATAGAAAAAACACAAGAAGCGAAACAATGTTTTTGAGTTTTCTGGGTTAAAATAACTTGTAGATGTGATCGTAAAGTCACTCTGATCATATTGTGAAATGTTGTATTCTTCAGGATTAAATATTTGTTTTTTTTTGTTTGGAGAAACTAAAATAAATGTGGAAATAATAAACTGCAACAAAACATTTTTTTTCACCATAAACTTCAAGTTGTGGATAATAGGTTTGCTAAAGTTCCCTAAAAGTGAACGTCTTCAATATATTTGTTCTGCTTAGCATTGAAACAAGAAGAAAACAAGGGATGTTTTTTTTTATTTTCTTGTAATTTTACTGCTCTGCACTGAATGTGGCTCCTGAACTAAAGATGACTTTGACACCTCTGGTCTAAAGCAAATAAATGGAAACCATCATCTATTTCTGAAGTCGCATCTCTTTTTCACAGTTCTTTTTAAATGATTTTTCTATTACAGTCATAAAAAACATCACCACAAACCAAACCATTTGTTTCTTTCTTTCAATTTCTTCATTTAAAAATAGGAATGAGGCACATTAATCTACATTTTATGTAAATATGAAAGATTACAGACAATGACTCATTTTCATCATTCATCCCTGGGCAGACAGATGGACTCAAAATAGTAAAATACAATCAAATGATACAAAGACGGCATAAAATGATACAGGAACAGAACATAAGACATGGACAGCAGCACACAGGTCCATGAAGGAAGTGTATAAGCCTGCTGGCAGACACATCGGGACAACGTCTAACCATATAGGGCAAGGCATTCCCCACGATATATATAGATGGTTTTATATAAAGCAGGATTGTCAATTTCTCTGTTGTACACAATATACCTGTAACATGATGAGCTGAGTCAGGGGGGGTCAGCCTTGAGTGTGCAGTTAACAATAGTATTAATAACATACAGCACAGGCCTGGTTCTCCCCACCAAACCCTTCCTCCCCTCGTCAGGAGGAGAAAGTGTGACGGAAATTAGCAGCCGAGGACAGACGAGAGCCGGCAAGTGGGGGGAAAGAAAAGAGGCAAGGAGCCTTGGTGGTGCGGGCCAAGGTGTCGCCTTACAGGGCAGGGACCCCGGGGCCACATCTTAAAAGGCAGGGCTGCGGTGGCTTGTGCGTCGCTCACCAGGCATCGCTGTCGAGTGTCACATGCTTTGTGTCTGCGCTATGAGCGCAGGAATGGCCTGCTGACTCTCAATGCCACATGCCAGCTCGCATTCTCAAGGAAGAGCCGGGGAAGGGAGACCGTCCAGACGCTGGCACTCCAGCTGGCTGCAGCCACCCCCTCCCCCCCCAAAAAACCCAAGTTAAGGCCTGTGTGGGTGCTTTAAACTGCTGCTGGAGCTCTGTGGCAGCAGGAGTTGTGTTTGCCATGATGATGTTTGGCAGGATGAAAACAGAACAGGATGCTTTCTCTGTCTGTCTTTTCTCATTTCTAAATCCGCCTTTCCTACCGTCTCCTTCCTGGTCTGACTCAGCCAAAAGGAGTTAGATAGACCTTCTCCTCACATCACTTCCTGTTCCTGCTGGCGGGGATTGTGCAGACGGGGTAGGGAAGAAGCAGGAGGGGGGTTTGTTGTTGATTGTGGAGGTCCTTTGTTTCCCTCTGCCTCACCTGCTTGACAAACCCCCCCAACCCCGAATTGACCCGTCCAGGCCTGGCAGAGCCAACCAGAGAACCTGTTGGCAATCTGTTTCCTTCCTCATTTGCTGGAAACATATTCCCAGCAGCTCGCTTGGATTTCCACGTCGAGTTACAGAGCTGGTGAACTTTTCTAAAGTTTTTAAAGAAAAAAAATCCAGATACAATAAAACTTTTTGAGTCTTGTGTCACGTCCAAGTGTAGGAAACTGGACTGTGACTCATCCGGTTGGGTCTTCTGAAGGGAATCTGACTCTGTTTCCTACATGTTCCTTAAACTGTGCAATGTTTTTTATTTATTTTTTTATAACTTTTAAATGCTCCCTAAGTAACCTCCAACAGCTTACTTCAACACAACAGTTCACTGCTTTCCAGCGGCCTCCACAGTGACCGGATGCAGAGGGACATCATGGATGTGTGATGCTTCATGACAATATGGAGCAAAATGTTTGCAGCGCCTGGTTGTAATTATGCATATTTATATGTAGATGTGCTATATATTGTATTCCAGGCTGTTCTACACTACGTATCTACATGATTTTAATCATATTTAATTGTTATTTCCTTTTTTCATTTCCTTCTTGCTATATTGTTTTAATGCTCTCCCTGTGTTGAGTTGTGCTATACAAATAAATTTGCCTTCTGTTGCCATACCCACAGTTAAATGTTCACCATTAGGCCTTTTTTCTACCCCAGTGTATCTCTGGCATTAAGCATCTGATCTGAGATGTTGGTGAACCCTTTAACACTATTTATTTCCAATGTTTAGTTCAGTGTTTAAGGTTTGAATTTGCTTCTGTTTACCTAAAATGGATTTTGCGGACATTCTGCTGGCTACGTGGTTGTATATGTTTACCAACACAAAGAGCACAATGACAAGAATTGGTTTAAATGATTAAAAGGTTTGCAAGTCGGACTCAAAGAACCCATCCAGGCTTGTACAGGACTGCTTAAACACCACAGTGCAATGATAATAAATATGATTCCAGATGAAATGTTACTTTAACCGCTGGATAAAGCAGAAAACTGACTCAACATGATGTGATACAGGCTCATGCTGAGACAAATGTATAGCTCTTACAGGTGTGAGTGTGTAGGGTTTGAGTCAGAGCCACTTGTCTGGTACTGGGTTGTTTCAACCTGTGTGTGAACTCTAATCATTGTTTTAACCATTCATGATAGGTGTGACACACAGGTTGGTATTTCTGGTGCTGTTTTCTTCTTCTTTCTGTTTTTCTAGCTGATGTTATCGCTCAGACATAACAGCAGGCAGCGAACCAAACAAACATAATAAATGATGTTTTTATTCTTGTTGTTCAGAGCAAACAATCAGTTTTGCTTCAGTTCAGGATGGAATGAAATCTCACGGCTTGAAGCTGGGAGACAGGAAACAAACCAGTTATAGACACATGCATTGTTTGGATTTTCTATACCAAATATGGACTTTAAATGCAAATATAATGAGACATTACTGTACAACTTATTTTTCTGCCCTTTTTCACTGTAGATGCAGAAAAAAAGCAGGTTATGGTCTGCGGTGTTGAGCCTCACAGGCTACCATACCATAACCTAGTTACTTTTTCATCATCTAGATTGTGAGGTCTTCAAACTATTAGCTCTTTCTGAAGCTTATAAACGCATTGTGTAACAGTTAATAATGGTGTTCACCAACATCATAGACAGATGCTTAATGTCACAGACACACTGGGGTGAAAAAAAGGCTCAATGGTGAACATTTTACTGTGGGTGGTCTGGAAAATAAAACATTGTGCATCTACATATGCATAGGATAAAATACAACAAGGTGTTGGAAACATTTTCTATATTGACATGATATTGTCATACAGTTGCTGCAGATCTACAGCCGTGTTTCCATTACCATTAGAATGACGCAAAACCGAATGACGCAAAACCTAAATAAACAATAGAAATCTTGTAATGACAATGATTAATATATATATATATATATATATATATATGCACATAAAAATTATTGCTAAACCATTTTTATGCTCTCATGAACAGTTTTTTCAGGTTTTTCAGGTGTGTTCTGGAAAAACTTTCTCTGCATTTCCTGGATGGGACGTATGGGTTCATGTAATCAGTTAGTTTTCGATATAAAGCAAAAACAGGAAAATGCAGAACTTTGCAATGATTTAGAAAGAGAAATGGAGAAGAAGGGCTTCAAAAAGCTGTGGCACATTTTCCACTGCAAGTAGAAAACCCCAGAATGGTGCTACCTGACTAACTTGTGTGAGGTGCAATTCTCATAAAATCTCATCAGCTGCAAAAAAATTATGAGAACTGTAGCTTCTGTGTTAAACACTGTTAAATGGAAACACCTGTAAGTCACAATTGTTGTTTGTCGAAACTTTACAAAAATGGCTTTTATCTTGCATAAAACTGTAATAGAGATTACACTGTAATCAGTTTATGATGATAATCTCTTGTTTCGCCACATCCCAAAGCTGCTCTGTGGGACTGAGGTGAATGTGGAGGCCATTGGAGTACAGTAAACTCATTGTCATGTTTCAGTGCCCTGACTTAGTCAGTAACGATAGTCTGATGGGAACGGAGATACTGTTGATCCAAGGCAGAATGGATCCATGTTTTCATGAGGTTTCTATCAGATTTTTGTCTGTCTATTGGAATGTGGAAGTGAAATGGAGACTCATCAGACCAGCAACGTTTCTCCATCTTCTATTGTCCAGTGTTGGTGAGTCGGTGTGAATTGTACCATCAGTTTCCTGTTCTTAGCTGTTCTTAGTGGTACCTGGTGTATCTGCTGCTGCTGTAGAACATCTGCTTCGTTGTGTATGTTCAGAGGTGATATTTTGCATATCTTGGTTGAAACCAGTGTTTATTAGACTTTTTGTGGTCTTTCTATCACTTCGAACTAGTCTGTCGATTCTCCTCTACAAGATATTTTCTCAGTTTCAGAACATTCCTTGTAAATCCTAAAGATGGTTGTGTCTAAAAATCCCAGTAAGTACTCAGAACAACAACCACACCATGTTCAAAGTCAATTAAATCCTCTTTTTCCCTCATTCTTATTCTGTTTTTGCTTCAAAGCATGTTGCTGGTTCAGAGATGGCACAAAAGAGCAGCTGACTACAAGCTCCTCTTCCAGACCAGTGCATGCACCTTGCAGGTGCATTTCTTCATCATTTTTAAATGATAAAATGCTTCAGTTTAAACATCTAAAATGCTGTTTATGTTCTATAAGATATTGACTTAAGATCAACAAATCATGGCATTTTGTTTTATTTACATGTCCCCCATTTACCGCTGTTTTGGGAATTGGGTTCATAACTTATACTGACAAAATGTTTATTCAGCATGAACAGTAGAAACATGGACAGTAACTAAAAAGTAGAAAGAATGAGAACATGTCCAAGTGAAAACAATAGAACCAGGTTTATGTTACCCAGACGTGGGTCACCGGGGCTCCCCTCTGGAGGCACAAAAACCATGTACAGTCATACAAGTGTCCAGTTGTGCACTAGCCACCAGGACATTCTGGGCTGCAGTGGTTGATGATCAACTTTGTAGGTGTTAATTGGCTTGTCTTGGTCACTAGGCTGAGGAGAGGGGCGACGCTGTCACCTGATCACCACCTGCCATCTGAGTTGGCTCAGATGGTTGGCTCAGATGCCAGTCAGGCTTGGCAAGCACTATTGTATTTTGAGGGTCTGCTGAAAATGTCCAGCAGAGTCCCTGTCAGAGAGAACGTCAACTTCCACTTTTAGCAGAAGTTCAACCATGTCTCAAGTGAGATAAGGGACATTGAGTTCGAGTGGACTAGGTTCCATTCCACCATTGTTACGGGGGCCGCCAGGCTGTGGTCATAATGTCATTGGTGCCTGCCATGGCGGTAATCCCAGAACTTGTTACAGGACACCATCAATAATCATCAAGCTGAAGGAGTCCTATTGGGCTTTGCTTGAAGGACTCTGGAGACAGCTGATGGGTATCAGCAAGCTAAGCAGAATATAGCTTCAGCATGGAGAAAGGTCAGAAAGCACATGGAGAACAACTTCTCCTATCTCCAGGGCTTAGGTCATGAGGGCATTTAACAGCTCCTCAGTGGGAGGGCTCTAGGACTAGACAAGATCTGGCCGAGTTTTCTTAAGGCTCTGGTTGCTGTGGGGATGTCCTGGCTGAGACACCTCTGCAGCATCCCTTGGACATCAAGGAGAGTCCTTCTGGAATGGCAGACTTGGGTGGTGCTCCAACTGTCCCAACTATAGGAGAATTAACTCCACAGCCTTGGGGGTCCTGGAGAGGAAGGTGCATCAGATTGTTGAACTTCAGATTGAGGAGGAGCAGTGGAAGTTTATTCATATAGGCTTTGTGGATTTGAAGAAGACATTTGACCACATGCTCCTATGACTCCTGTGGAAGTTGCTCAGGGAGTACACAGTGCTGGATCCCCTTGTATGGCTTACCTTTATCACAGATTTTGTTAACAGTTTTTGTGTACAGAATTTGTAGGCACAGCCAAGCTGTTGGGGGGATCTGGTTTGGTGGTCTCAGGTTTAGCTTTCTACATTTTGCTGATCATGTGTTTCTATTGACTCTTTGGGGTTGTGATCTCCAGATCTCGCTGCAGCAAGTTGCAGTCGAGTTTGAAATGGTGGAGCACTTCAGCACTTCCAAATCCAAGACCATGGTTCTCAGTAGTAAAAGGATGGTGTGTCCTCTTTGAGTCTGGAGTGCAATCCTGGTGCAAGTATCCTGATTCAAGTATCTCAGGATCTTCTTCATGAGTTAACGAAGGATGGAGTGCGAGATCAACGGGGGGACTGGTGTTGTGTCTGCAGTAATGGGGATTCGGTCAATCTATCTTCCCACCATCACCTATGGTCAAGAGTTGTGGGTCTCCTGGAAGCCTCACCTGTGAGATGCTCTGGCCATGTTGCCCTGGATGGAAGATCCATGACTCACCAAAGGGATTACAATTCTTGGTTGATTGAGAATTGCATTCAGATTGCCCAGGATGAGTCAAAAATGTGGCTGGAAAGAGGGGAGTGCAAGCTTCCCTGCTTGGACATCTGTTCCTTCAACTTGACCCCTGATACAGGTCATGAAATAGATGGAAGAATGCCCAAGTGAAGGAAAAATGCTGAAGACCTCTTTTTATTTCTCTTATGGCCAAGACTAAATATCTTTTTTTGTATCTTCTTCAAGGTTTTGTCTCTTTAAAGAGAAGTTTTTCTTCTTTTCCTCGTCCACCTTCAGCACGACCACATCAGCCGGGCAAAGCAAAAGTGCCCTGATTGACATTTCTTTTAAGCAACATTTCAAAGTTTTTCTTTTGAAAAGAACAAAAACACTTGACAATTTGAGGAAAATAAGGGTAAAAAGCAGCAAAATCAGATTCCCTCAGAAAAGCCATCAGGATGAGTTCAGACTCAGTCAACTGGTGGATGTGATACAAGATCTAATCTCTTCTTGATTGGATCCCCCGGTACAGGCTAAAGCATAAGATCTTTCTGGTACAGAAGATATTTACAAACACCAGGAAGCAGCATTGCTAACATTTAGCATAGCATCATGACATGGCGAAACTCAGCTAAAAGACTCTACAAAGCGTGAGCATCTAAACCCCTATCAGTTATACAGGAATGTAAGAAAGGCCACTTTAGAGCTTCTGATCATTTTTTCCAAACAAGGTGTCATATAAAAGCAAAGACTCTGCTCATTACAAAGATTTTTTCTCATCTTAGTTTTACTGTTTTGTGATGAAAAGTTTTATTCCAGCTTCTAAAACTCTAATAATAATAATAATAATAATAATAATAATAATAATAATAATAATAATAATAATAATAATAATAATAATAATAATAGACTACATTTATAAAACTCTTTTAATGCCACCCAAAGTGCTTTAGAGTGAATTTACTCCTTGTTCATGGTAAGCTACAATAGAAGCCTCAGCTGTCCTGGGGCGTACTGACAGAGTTCATACACACTCACACACCAGCAATGCAGACACTGGAGGCTAGGATGATGAAGTGTCTTGCACAAGGACACAATGAAAGATTGATTGGGGGAGCCAGATTTGAACTTCCAACCTTCTGGTCACTGTATAACCTGTCACTGCTCAATTCAGATATTACTTTACTCCTGTGATTACTTTATCAATTCCTTGATGGACTGGGCTACTATTCTCTATTTTTTTAAAGTAATGTTTTCTTTTAGGAAGAAATAAGTATTTAAATTTTCTTCTCCAGGTGAATTTACTTTGACATAGTAATACAGATCTTGATTCTGTCACATCTTTAGTAATTTCATGTTTCAACTTTCTACATAGACCAAGATACACACAGCCCTGGTCATCGTGAAGCATCTTCATATATTTTGAACATTTAATTTCAGACAATAGACTGGAAAGGATTTGCTTATTTTGTTGCTGTGTGAATGTCTGTGACATCATATAACCTGGATAACCTCACCAAACTAAATGACACCCATGAATGATCAGTATTTACTAAATTATTTGAGGGTGACTCATGTTATGAATGATTTATGTGTCATGGGTTCAGCCACACCCATGTTCCAACTAAACACACCTGTAAAGTTTTGTGACAACACTCTGCATGGATGTGACTGGACCATGTTGTATTGATAGAATCTATCTACAGATTTAGATTCAATGTCATATTTTTTATAATCATAAACTCGAATACAGACAGAGCAGCTTCACTATCGCTGTTTGTAATGACATCTGCTCGGGGATTACCTCACTGGTTACACCAACATAGAAAAATCTAAAAAAGAAAAAGAACTTTCCAACTTACTCACACTTTGTCGATTAAACAATTCATTGAATGCCCGCTGCCTCAGAGCTCCTGGTGTGCCTCTTATCTTGTTTTAACAGCACCGTCAAGATGCACAATGCATTTATTTTCCCTCCAATTAACACGAAGAATAATACGTTGCTCCGATAAGGGCTTTTTGTTTACGAAACCGGGGAAATGTGCAGGCATTTTTCATTGTGAGGCTGTTTGGCTGCAACACGTGGGATCCGATGAACATGTTGGAAAAAGCAGCTCCACAAGTAGCTGGGGTCAGCGAGCAGAGGTACTGGGGGAGGAGGGAACGTTTCAGGAGCTGACCAGTTCATGAAATATGGAAGACTAAAAATGCCCAAATCTAAAATAAATACAGGGACATAAAAAAGAAAATATACAAATATTTTACGCTTGTGTCCAGTAATCTATTCAACTCATTGTTGAATAGATTGGAGAGCCCCAAGGAACAAGTTTTGTTTTTTTTCTTGCGTTACCCCATAATAACTTTTGTGTTGCCTTGTAATAAAAAATTATCTGACAGACACTCATTACATGTCTACAAGAGCAAATACAGCCTGTTAAAATAATTTTATTCTGTTTTTTATAGGTGTTTCTGGTCTGCATCTCTCAGCATAACACCCCATACTGGTGACATTTTATCAATGTTAACAGAGGAAGTATGTTGTAGTACTTTACAGAATTAATTACAAATGCAGACCAAGAGGTTTGCTGCATGCAGGTACAATAACCAGCATGATGCTGCTGCTTTACTGATGTTTCTGCTTGTGTTTACACTGTAAAGTTCAATTAATATGATTTATTGGTGATGATTTTTTAGGCTATTTTGTCTGCACTCTTGATCAGAAGCCTCATCTGACAGCTGTGATGCATTATTGATTTGCTGTTTTTCATTGCAGATCCACCAGGTAAAGCAAACCTGTTTAATACTAAAGCCATCGTCAGGATTGTCAGGAAGGAGGAACAAAGAATCGAAATCAGAAAAAGAGTCAAGAACAACATCAACAGGGATGATGATGTATTTTTTCTCTTTTATTCTCTTGGCGAGGCCAACCTGATGGATTGATACCATACAGCAAACCTCTTCTGTACTGACGTCACAGATCACATGACTTTCTTACCAACACATGGCCGCTACGTTCAGCCATAAGGCTCCATTTGGAATTTTTTTGTGAAATTCGAGGGGCTTTTTTTGTCAGTTCACATTTCCAAATAAATGCAACTTATATGTGA
This sequence comes from Pseudomugil tenellus, assembly GCA_037177515.1. NCBI lineage: Eukaryota > Metazoa > Chordata > Actinopteri > Atheriniformes > Pseudomugilidae > Pseudomugil > Pseudomugil tenellus. Next base: position 2,213,168 of record JBAMHX010000004.1, read on the forward strand.
TCTCCTGTATGAGTGTTATGCACGCCAAAAGTGTCGTACATGCGAAGAAGACACGTCAAAGCGAGTGACGTCATCGTATTTATCGTTGTCTGGATGTTTCCTAGGAATGGTAAAAACAGCATTTTAGTAGGTTACCCTTCTACAAAACACGATTTATTACCATCTGATTTACAATCATCTAATAGGATTACTACAGAAAGATGGAAGGTAGTACAAAGTCGAAATATGTTGCTCTATTAAAACTTTCAGGCCTCGAAAAATGTTCATATAAGCTTAAAACACAGTTAAGACCTAAAATATATTTAATGAAACAACTTGTACATATTTTTTATTAATATATTTACATTTAGACATTTATAAATACTCTTTTTAATTACAGGTGTTTCCTTAAAGGAACAGATGAAGAATTTTAGATCCATGGAGGCTAAAACGTCTTTGTGGCTGGTTGGGTGAAAACAGTGTAGTTAAAATGAGTCTCTAATGTATGATTTATGGATTGCAAGCGTAATGTAGGAGTGAAACATGCATACAATACAGCAAATACAATATTTTTTACTCATGATTTGGATATTTTATTACTCGTGACTCTTCATGTTCTTAGCTTGCAGATTTTTTACAATCTTTGTATTTTTTGCTATTGTACAAATATATAGTTCAGTAATTAAGTTGCAAAGATGCAATGCAATGCATGATTAGAGAAAATGTTAAAAGATAATAAGTGTATTGTGATACACATACACACCAAAGGCCAAATAGAGATATTTTATTATTTGAGATGTTTGGTTCACACATTTTCATACAATCTTTGTTCTGGTCATGATCTCCCCAAAGCTTCTTTGAAGAACATCATCCATATTCAGTGTTTTTTTTTTTGCATTATTATTTCACAAAGATCATTTTTCACACAATCCTGTTATGATTGTGTATATTAAAATAAAGACTATAATTTATAAACACATTGTTGTTACATCCTTCTTACGTGGTAACCATGGTAAGTTTGCACGTATTGATACATCATATACAATCAAGATTTATGTTTGAAACAGCATCTGGTTGTTGAACACCATTTCGCAGCCCATCAAGTTTTTTAGCCTCATTTAATGTGGGATCATAATATTTGTACATGACGCCATTTCCCATAATTACCAGTAAAGCACAGACCCCTGTAATCTTGTCAGTGGCAGCAAGATCTGCACTACCTGCCTACCCAGAAATTCTCTGAATCACAGATATTGGGATTGGAACTGTTAGTAGGTCTATGATATAACTGCTGCAAAGAAGACCGATTAACTATTTCTATTTCATTTCTCAGTTGATAGAGATTGTGACATCTTAGCCTCTTCTGCAGATGACTGTGTGCACCTTTTGTAATCAGCGGTGTGGGAAATGTTACGCCGAGAAGCAAAGTCTTCTCTGAGTATAAAACCAGTGTCTAACAGAAAGATGTCCCATTAAAAAAGTATTTGTGACAGACTGACTAACCATTTTTATTATGCTGTTGTGATAAAGTACAATACAGCAACCTTGAGGCGTATTTTAAATTATTTTCTTAGAGCACTTTACTGTGTTGCTTGTATGGCTGCCAAATGTTTTACGTCTTCGTTTCTTTTTCTACTCTGGACTCTGGTCTGGACTCTCGTCTGGTCTCTGGTCTGGTCTCTGGTCGGGTCTCTGGTCTGGTATCTGGCCTGGACTCTGGTCGGGTCTCTGGTCTGGACTCTGGTCTGGACTCTGGTCTGGTCTCTGGTCTGGACTAGTTAACCCGAGTCTTTGGATCTAAGAGCTCTGATTGGTTTATATTCTCTGAACATATCACAGA
>JBAMHX010000004.1:2245724-2259353 GCA_037177515.1 Pseudomugil tenellus
TTTCCTGTTCTTAGCTGCAGGAGTGGAACCCGGTGTGTCACCTGCTGCTGTAGAACATCTGCCTCATGGTTGAACATTGTGTGTCTTCAGACATGATATTCTGCATATCTTGGTTGGAACCAGTTGTTTCCTTTCTATCATCTCCAACCAGTTTGTCCATTCTGCTCTGAGCTCTGACATAATCTGGACATTATGTTGTCCGTGTTACATGTTGCCATCTTCCCAGTAGAAGCAGATCTGCCATCTTTATGGTGGAGTTCAGCTTGGTGCAGCCATTGCTGGGATGATTTAGTTGTGATCTTTATGTAATGTGATGTCGTTTAGACATTATAAATGAGTTTGCTCTCAAGAACTAAGCAGCTTGTTTTTTTAGTTTCCACCTGCAACCCATTATCAGAAGATGTCGAGCTTGGTTTTCTATAAAGAACAAGTTGATGAAGGTCAAATCTGAATCCGATCAGCACCTCATTTATTTAGTAATTGTAATAATTGGTGTTAGTCATGCGTGTTTTAGTGAATTAGCTTTCTGGTCACAGCTTTTCTGACCTTCTATTAAAGAGAATCATTGTTATCTTCTAAAGATAATAACAGATTATTCAGATATCTCAAGAAAACAGACTGTTATTTCCAGAGACTGTATAAGGAGCTTCCCAGTTCGTTTCTCCAGAGCAAAAGTAAAGCTTGTAGGGTGATTTCTACCGTCGCTACCTTGCCTTTGTAAATCAAATAAAAAAAATGAGCAAAGAGCTTGAGTTGAGAGGAGTGCTTTGAGTGCGGGGGTAGATAACTGATGTCTATTAAACTCCTAGCTGCCTGTAGTTAAGAGCTAACTGAGCTAACTGGGTTCTAATGGGAGCTAACAGGCTAATGGATGTAGGTGGGTTAAAGTTAAGGTGCACTGTACAGGTACATCTCAGGAAATTAGAATATTATAAAAAAGTTTAATATTCTTCATTAATTTCAGAATGTGAAACCCATATATCATAGATTAATTACACATAGAGTCAAACATTTCAACCATTCATTCCTTGAAATATTGATAATGTTGGCTTTTAGATAACAAAAACCAAAATGCAGTGTCTCACAAAATTTGAATATTACATAAGATCAATTAAAAAAGTATATTTTAAACAGAAATGTCAGGCTTCTGAATGCTCTTTTACATGCACTCAATACTCGGTTGGGCCTCCTTGGTTGGAAACTCTTCACATTCTGAAAAGACTGATGAAGAATATTAAACTTTTTCATAATATTCTAATTTCCTGAGACGTACCTGTAAGCCGGCTGAAAACCATGTTTGTGCTATACTTTGCCTGTTTGCCAAGGGAAATTCAACAGGAAATACCTCTAAATATGCAGAATTTTAAGATTAAGTAATGTCTAAACAGAAAAGTTATAAAAAAAATGTTCCCGCCTCACTGTTGTCACGTTAACCTATTAAATGTAAAGTGTATTTTGTACATTTTGTATTGAGATTTAATCTGTTTTGGAGCCCCTAGTGGATGAGGAGGGAAGTGCAATTTTTGTCACTTCTGCATAGGCTTCGCTTTTTTCCAACTGAGGTTGGTGCTTGGTTACTGCAGACAAAATAGTTACCTTAAGATAATGTAAGAAATGTATTATTATAATCAGCATTACCGTACTGACCAGCATTTTATTACAGAAACTATAACTGCACACGTATCAGAACGTGCTGTGTTTTTTACTTTCATTAGACTTTTGAATTTGATGAACAACCTGCATGTGGAAGTGAAAATGTGTGTGTGTTTGTGTGTGTGTGTGCGGAGCTGTCTCCATAAGGAGACAAAGGTTTTTTCCCCCTCTCTCCTCCTGACCTCCTGTATCCTCTGAACATTGTTCTCTGAATCCTATTGAGCCGCGAGTCCAAAGAGAAACACCACAATGGAGAATAATGGTGTGTGTCTAAGCGTGTGTTGGTGTGTGTGTGAGTTCCTTAGCCTGGCCTTTTGCTCAGTGTGAGGCCAAGCCAATCACACAGAACAATGCTAGAGTTCAGGGAAGCTGTGTGATCTCTTTAAAAGAAGACCCTCGGGCTTTATTGTCTTCTTCAGAAGAATCACAAGAGCTGTGAACGTCAAAGCGCTCAGCTGGTTGACTGAGAGATAAACATGCTGTCAGATGACTCTTTATTCCACATGTCGCATCTCCAATGGCAACATCTTACAGTTGTGTTTGTTTAACTTCACGTTGGTCGGAATCAGTATTTTCCTTCTTTATGATGACTCGGGTTTAGTTTAACTGCCACTTGAACTGAGAAACATCCGACGTACGACGAACGCGTAAAACTTGGGTTTCTGTATATTCATGCTTAAAATTAAACAAACTTAAAATCCTCATAAAATGTTTTAGTCTCATTCTGTTTGCGGGTAAGCATGATAATAATGATCTGTCGCTCAGTCTGAAGATTTCCTGTTTTTTTTTTCAGTGTCATATGATCCGTTTCTAGAAAAAGCCAAAACTAATTTGTCATCTTAACAAATAGTTATTTGATCTGTAGCGTGACTATTTTCTTTTCTTTTCCCTACATATGTAAAATGATGACATGCAGGTAATGGTAGATGGTCTGTAGATTCATCCCCAAGGCGACCTTCATCTGATAGAGACATATAGTTTACTGTGCAACTCTTGCTTTAAGAGTTCATATTGTTTTATGCTTCACATATATTTCTACTTGCTGTTTTCTTAACTAGTGCTGTATGATATGATGGAAATGATTTATCACAATATTTTCCTGAATCGTAAGCAGTTTTTCTAGGATGCAGAGGTCTAAATGAACTCCCAATGTGGTCGGTAAATTTTCTAAAGTTACCATCCATCAGAATTTTCAAAAGCTAAAATCTTTTTTAGGGAAAATAACAGGGATTATGAATTGAGCTTAACCCTTCTCATGGCATTTTTGGCTAATTTATTCATTGTTCTACCAAATGAAACTGGCTGTCTGTTGTAGGGAGATGAAAAAAATCCTTTTCACAAGTGTAAAGAAATCACTCTGAGTCCATCTTAAAACTGCCAATAAATACCAGAATTACCTGCATAGAAACCATTTAGGCATATGCCTATGATATATTGGCCATTGAGATCACCAGGCAAAGTATTTGATACTGCAAAAAAATACAAATGATTTAAAATGAATTTTTTTATCTTTCATATATCCAAGACTAATCATAACCCTTTAATATTTCTTTAATAGAAAATATTTAATGTCTTTAATGGGTTAAATGCCTAAGTGATTGATAGTTTTGAACATGTCGAAAAGTATTAAAGTGATTTATGAAGGGAAAAAAATAGAAAACAGATGTATGATTATTATTTATCAAATTTTTGCGCAGTATCGTTTTTGCCATAAAGGCCACTATAAGGAGGCTCTGACACGACAAAAATTTGAATCAAATGTTGTTTTGCTTTTCTTTGGCATATCAAAGCATTTAATTACCACAAAAATTCCTTCCTCTAAAATTTATTTTCTGGAAAATATTTCAGTTTTTGGTCTTTTTTTATGAATGAAATATTAATTTGTATATTCAAACTAGCATCTAAGATTAAAAAACCTTACAAATGGCTGAATGTTTGGTACTTTTGAGCAGAGCAGAAGTTGCTTAAATAATTTAAGAAAAAAGAAAGTAGAAAAATATATTAATGTATGATCATTTTAATTAGCTTTTGTAGGTGGGCATTTTTTGCCAGAAGGTCACCGGAAGGTAGTATAATAAAGGAGTTCACAAGGGTTAATGTGTTTATTCATGCATGCTTTTTTTTACAGATTTAATTGACATTTTTCTTTTTTGTATAAACTGATTAATGAAAAAAAAAAACGTTTTCTTTGCCAACATTACCGAGTTATTAAACAGCGTAGATTTCCCCGTCCAACCACCTATTTCAGGTTTTCCTTTTAGCACATTGAGATTTCTGTCCTCAGATAGCTGCTCGTTGTTCTGACAGATTGTGTGCGACTCCATGCATGCTGAAGTTCTGCATCATTTAATGGTGATGATGGGAAATGTATTGATTTGCTTCATTCATCAAAGTGATGGAAATCCGACCCTATGAGTCAGTTCTTCCAAATGATTCCTCATATAGACTCTGCTTTAGAATAATGGAGTCAGTATGAATAGTTTGTTTTGGGAAGCAATTTTCTTGTTTAATGTTTTTATTTAACAAAATATTTTTTTAAAACGTCCACAGACGAATATGCAAACTCACATATGCATACAATAAACATGTTTTAGATAACATGACCAAAATTTTCAGTATCATTTAAATGTAGCTAGATGATGCCTTTATTCTGCTTTCTGCTACTTTTTAACTGTTATCTGACATGTTTACAATTAAATCTGACTTCCTGTCATTCTTGTTACATTTAGGTTTTCCCAAACAAAGCAATGTTTGTAAAGTTTCACTAAATTACAGCTGCAATTTTCAGATGTTTCCACTGAATTGTGTTTTGTGCATAAACAGCATTTCTCACAAAATGTTGTGGAACTGATGAAATTTTACGAGAATTATGACAAGTTAACCACATAGAGATATGTAGGTTAGCTTGCTGTTGAGGGTTTTCAGCGGACATTTATAGCTATTTTTTCTTAATTTCTCTAATTCATTAGAAAACTCAATTTTGCTGTTGTTTGACTCCAATTTTCCAAATTACAAGCTTAAAAAACCACCTAATGCGAACCTAAAAGTTTATTGTTAAGCGAGAATTTTTTCAGTTATAACCATTTTATTGCGATATTTAGGTCTTGAGCATTTCGGGGGATAATAGAAACAAAGCTTCTTTCGCTATATCTTGTCATCTTTCTTTTACATAATGGATGCACATCTTCCTTGCGTGTGATTAGCTGTACGGTTTGCCAGTCAAATTAAAGTTCGACACTCTGCCCAGCAATCGCAACGAAAGTCTACTTTTCTTATTTATTTCCTAGATGTGTCAATTCTCTGCCAAAGTGGTTGGAAGTTTTAATTATACCAATCAACCTAAACTTTGACCCACAATCAGAGGGTTATCAGTTGAATCTGTCTTCCTCCTCAGAAGCCATTTGTTGTCTTGATAACGAAAAGCATCATATTAGCATCGGAGTACTATTGTAAATTCTCCCCAACCCTTCCAAAAGTAAGAGGATCGGTATCGGCAAGTGTTTCTGTGGACAGATACCACAGAACATTTCTCCTTTCCCCTGCCCCCACATCAGCAGGCAGACAGGATTGTTGGGAGTTGTAGACACAGAAGCAGCTGGATGTAAGTCCCTGTTGTACTGACATTTAGCATTTGCATTAGTTTAGAAATTTGATGTCCAAAAATCCCATCAGCAAAACAACAACATGCTTCATATGCAAGGAGGACGTTTCAAGATGCCGCACCGTTTCTGCAAAGTTTAACTTCAGCAACCTTATAAAGCGTTTGGGGTGCCGCCTCGTTAAAGTACGAAGAGTTTGTTACTTTAGGAAAAGTGCAACGAACCACAGGAGGAACAAACACTGACGAATACTTTTAAAACCCGAGAGAAATTCGTTAGAAATCCACAAAAATAAGAACGTTTTAGAATTGGAGTGAGCGACTGCTGTAGGTTAACTGCAAATCCAGTTCCAGCCAGTTTAGACTGATTTCACAGTATGAGATGAACTGATTGATATAAAAATAAAATCCAGTTTACAGTGATGGATCCTTTAAAAAAACAAAAAAACAACCTAAATCTTTTATATTTAATTTTCCATGCAGGCGGAAGTGTTTGTGAAGGCGCTTCTGCTCCGTTCTGTGAAGCAAAGTGAATAAAACACGATTATTCGGGTTAATCCTTCACCACGTCCCTGATAGGACTCTGCTATTGCTCTTTCTTTCCACACGTCCTTCTTTGCATTATCTAACAGCCTCTTTTGCGCATTTTAACCATTATGAATGGTGCACACAAAACCTTTTAATGGTTCCGTACATCACAAGCATAAAATCCCATCCTGACACGCTTCTTCTGCATACAGAGAAAACGCTGCTTTTAAAAGAGCGACGAGTTCGCGGTCACCTTTTCAGTGTCAAGGCGCACTTTGTATTCATACTTTTTCTTCACTATTTCAGGCAAACAGTATGAAGAAGCAGTAATTACTGGCAGCGTCATATAAATGAGACACTCTTCCTTTGAGGAGGAAACAGAAAAGCTGCAAGATTTCTTCCCTAAACATCTGTACACCTCTTCTCACTCAGTTCTTAGAGACACTTTCCACCTGTTACCTTACAGAGGAGGGAACAAGATAAGTGTGCAGACTTGAGAGGAAACACACACATAGAAAGGTCACAGAGTGGCTCATGCTGGGCGGTAAATAAAGTGCAAGTCTTACACCAGTGATGGGCCACTTTCAGAGACACGCCGAGCCACCAGCAGATGTGCACACACACACAGACCTGTAGCATCTACACACAGGTAAGATTTCTGTTTGTGATCAAGCAATTTAACTCCGACATGCATTTTTCTCTCATTTTACAAGGTGGGAGATAAAGGACTTTCAGGTGTTTGGTATGAAATATTTTGGATAAAGAGGATTTTGCTGATTGAGAAGTTCATTTCCATTCTTTCAGCTGCACTTTGTGAGCAGCCGCTTGGCCGACAACAACTATCACAACCTCACAATGATGTGCAAATAAAGCCGAGGTAAAGCCTGCGCTCTCATTTATCTACAGCTGTAAATCACTTTGAAAGGAGAAAGAGCGGAAGCGCTGATGAATGCCGCGCTGCATTTCTCATGCTACTTTTAAACCATTTCTAATCCCTAAAAGATTTTTTCAACTTCTTTGTGAACTTTCCTTACTTGCACGGCAGAGCTGAATGCGCGTGTGTTTTCTTTTAGCACGCCATGTCAACATGCAAGCTCCTGCAGGACTAAGGTGTGTTTTACTAAAAGCAGAGAGAAGTTTTGGTGGGAAGTATGCGGTGAGATTCAAGCACTGTGACTGCAGCTTTCTTTTGTCTCATTGTTCCCATAATGCTCCTCACATAACGGCCCAGCATTGTTGGGCTGACAGGACATGATAGAGCAGGTTTATGAGTGTTTTCGTTCCCAAACCTTTTCAGGACAAACACAAGCATCTGATTAGCTTAGCGTTGATAAAAGATTCAGGAAAACAACCTGTTAAATGATATCATGAATAAGCTGATGAACACTAACAACACGGGTCTTTGACATGTTTCAGGACCTTTTACTACTTTCGTGGCGTAAACCAACACATTTGCATTTCCATCAATGCCGTGTGTACAGACAGATGTTTTTTTGTTCAACACAGGTGAACATAAAGGAATAATTAGCCCGCTGCCATCCCATTTTCCAGCCAATTTGTTTATTTCGGTGAGGTTTAAGAGAATTCACAAACACTCTATTGATGGGTGAGATGGATGCACAGTTTCCGGGTCATTTACATGACTTTCCCAGAGGTCCACACAACGCCGTTTTGTTGCAGTCGAACTGAGCAAAGGTTTTTTTCCTTTGACATAAAACTATAAAGGTGTTTGTTTCATGCGTTTGCATGTGTGAGTGGTGTTACATGCAACTGACTACAGGCTGTTTGTGTTCTGCACAGCATCCTACTGCAAGATTTGCATTTCCTGTGGAAATCAGTGAAATCAAAAGCAATGATAGGCCATTATTTGCTTGTTTTTATGAGAACATTTTGTTGTTTGGACCATATAAAACATACCAACTCGACGTTTCTTCTAAGAATAACATCCTCAAGATTTTGTTTCGCGGCATGTTTTGGTTTTTGCAGACGTATCTGTTCAAAATTGACCTATCATTCTCGTATATGAAAGTTTTTCTAAGTCTGTCAGAGGATTTTAGAGCAGACTGATCCACAGCATATTAGTTCTCTACTGTGGATGTGTACTTATACAATATTCACACTTCAGTTTGAATAAAACTGGATCAAACATGTAAAGTTAGTGAGCATATTGGAGGAAATTATGCATATTTTTATTTCACCTCTTATTTAATTCTGTTGTTTCTCTGCAGGAGAGAGACGATAGTGATATTTCCAGATCAGTTTCTTTGAAATATTTTCATGTCTAGTTGTTTTATCGTTCACTGGAATGCAGCACAGCTGAAAGAGAAATCACCCAGATAAACATCCGTATGAAGCCTTGAAGAGTTTTATCGCTCTGTCACTTACAAAACAAGGACTGACTCTAAACAATGCTGAAGTATGAAAGTATTTTGGAGGGAACAAAACAGAAAAGGGTTGCAAATACATTCGAAAACATTGATTAAGGTTGTTCATTTCCTTTAAAGTGCAGCTTGTAAGGTTAAAGTGAAGGACCATGTAATGTCCATGGAGGGTCAGTGTAGGGAATTAGCTTGCCAGGTATAAGGTAGAAAGTAAGAAATGGGAACAGTAAGAGATTATAAAACATGTAAATACACACATATGGCTGACTGGAGTCTTTACATTCTAATAAAAATCCCCTTGTGGGGTGAGAAGAGTCAGCAGAGAATCAACTTTCTAGTTCATTGCGTTGCTACATTAGCAGTGATGCTACACTAGCAGTGTTGCTACGTTAGCAGTGTTGAATAACAATGGCAAACATTTTCCAGTAGCATAAAAGTATTTGGGGTAAAACAGAAATACAGTTGTTCATGTACTGCTTCAGAATCACACAGGACCCCAAAACCAGCGGCAGGATCCACTAGTGGGACTGTGATAAATAACATGTCCTGTTAAGTAAAGCTACATTTCCTAGCGGAGAGCAGAACGTAGAGGGTGAACAAAGAATGACTCGGATTAATTACTAAAAGAAAAGAAGACATCTAGAACAAACTTTCTAACTTCTCTGGGCTTCCTTTCCAGTGAATTACTGGCAGCTGATACAGGAGAATCGGCCGTGTCAAGTGAATAACTCGTCTTCCAGTCTCATCTGGCCGTCCATGATGCTTCTTGGTATTTAATCGTCTTGACTACAGTGTGCGTTACGTGTTATTTAGCAGTGAATTTACCAGTGAATTAGTGCTTCATCACCTGTACAAGGTGCGTCCAGGTAGGAAAGGGAACTCATAACTGCTTTCTGGTGTAAATATGTAAATAGTTTGTTTGTTTCAAAGCCAATTTCAATTAGTAATACATTCTGTTTTCTTTATGCTACTGTATCTATTCATACATGCATTTTACATCATTTTAGCTTCATCTGAACCTCCTGCGACTTGACATCCACATGTCACATTTTTACTCGTCTGTACTGTAATACTCGTTTTTATGTTATTAGAACCTATTATACACAAATATAATAAACCATTTAAAAAAAAGTTTATTCCTACATTATACATGATACATTTGTATAATGTTGAAAACACATATACATTCATACATACATAAGAAATCTATTTATTGGTTCCTCTTGACTCCAAACAGCTGGAATAATTATGAAATATAAGTAAAAATATATAACTTAAAACTTGGCTGCTAAGATTAAAAAGAGAATAAAAGATTAGCTCATGAAACTTTCCGGGTTTAAACCAAACCAGATTTTCTTGTAGACAAACATTTTGACTTATTGACTCGCAAATTTGCATGAAACCATCGCTGAGCTTTTTCTCTTTCTGTAAGGCTGATTTGATTAAGCTATTAAATGACTACTATATATGTATTTGTTTTAACACTATTTAATCATAATAATTTATTATGCTATAATTATCCAAACTCTGCAGTTATTTTCTGCAATTTAAAAAAAATCTCATTTTTTCAAATGTAATTTTTCTTATTTTTATATAATCTTAACTAAAATGGTTTAAGGCTGGATTTATAGCAGTTTTATGTAAACAGCTATAGGATAGAAGGCCAAGCAGCTTTTATTTACCAAGCCAGGTCGTTGGGGGGGGGGGGGGGGGGGATCATGATCAGAGATAAATTATAAGAAAGCATTTAATTAACTTATAGTGATTTTATCACTCATCCATGAGTGTCTTAAACTGTATTTTCCACTGACTGACAGATTAAGTACTGCAGTAGATAAAAATAAAAAGACTAAAATAACTTGTTTTATTTTCTCTGTGACTGTAAATTTTACCAAAAATAAGTTTCAATGCCCACAAAGTATTGATCATGTCCTTAAATCCATCTTTCTTTACAGTCCTTAACAGAAACAACAAGCCCGTAAACTTTTTGTGACGAGCTGACGGTCCACTGAGTTTGAAGCTCAGGTCTGAACATGCTAATCTCATCCTGTGTGATGAGCATTATCTCTGAACAATACACACAGAACCTGAATATGAGTGCACACATTTGCCTGCAGGCAGATTTTTCTTTTTAAATCCTCTCCAAAACACTTTCAGTCATGTGCAGCAGGTTAGAAAAGTCTCATTCTCGGATGGAGGCAGGAGCTGATTCCACTGTTAGCTTAGCCGCTTGTAGCAATGATCATCACTGCAGCTGCAGTTTTTAGTGCGACGATAAAGGAAACGTTTACCGAACATGCGGAGAAACAGAAATTAACATCAGCTGTTCCTTTTGTCATCAGAGTTTTACAGAAATGCATCACTATAAACAAATCAAACCAGATCGACTCACTGAGTGCCTGCATCTGGATCCTTCCCACATCTGTACACTTGCATAAAGCTTTTTTAAAAATATTTTTATTTATGTATCTTCCTACAAATGCATCAGAAACTGGAAGTGAAAAGCAGCCATGTCCACTTTTGGAAACATTTCCAGGACATTCATTTATTAAATGTTGAGACGATGTGTGGTTTGATCTGAGGTGTGTTCGTGGAGGAAGTGGAGCATACGGTGACACGTGAAACTGGAAACTTTGCCCTCCACTGGTGAAAACTTTACTTTTACATTATCTTCAGTAACAAGCTGTTTGATCCACTCCCAGCATCTCCATGACAACGCAGTCATATTCAGCTTGACCGACCATCAACATCTCCACTAGCACGACTGCTGTGCTGCAGATTTAGTGGAGCAGCTTCCTTCTGCACCATGTTCCACATAAACTGGTTAAACTGGTGTTGTGGCATGAGACAGACGTTTGTATTTACCACCCAGCACTATCTGGCATTAATATATTCACTTCATCAAACCGCCTTTTAACAACAGACAACAGTTTATTGTTGTGTTCTTGTTGTTTTTTGGTTATTTTTAGTTTGTAATTCTGCATTTCTACAGAATTTGTATCTAAATTTGTAAAAACCCATAAACTGGTATTTGTTTTCCCAGCTCAGGCAGAAAAATATGTTTATATGAGGAAAATATAAATAAACAAACGCAGAAAGTTGAAGTCTGATGACAAGAAATGAGATTTTCTTGCAGGACAAAGCTCTGAAAAGCTCTGAGTTTTTTCCTTCTTGCTTTTGTTAGATGACTTTAGTCTGGACATTAATTTAAGGGAAATTGTTGCTATGTGTGATGACACATTACGAATAAATGACATTAATACACAGTTATGAAAATAAATAAAAAGCTTTTAATTTGTTTGCTGATTTGTTTTGCTGTGGGTGTTGCTGGTATCTGAGTCATCTTCCCACCTTGACTTCCTCCCAGTAAATGCTTCTTTTCATTTTCCAGTTGGCTGGGAGGTTTGGGATTTTTATGCAACCGATAAGTAGCAACTTTCTCAAAGTACACGAGACTCTAAGTAGCTGAAAAGTTTCATGTTTTTCAAGGAAGGAAAAGGTTTCCGTTCTGCACTTCCTGGAACACGAGACAAATAAATCCTTCATGTAAAATCTAAAGTCTTTAATAAAGTTTTTTGTTTCATTTTTAGTGAAATTTGGCTGAATGTGTTAAAACTTCCACTGCTTATATGTTAATAAAACTGGTTTTAGAAGAAAACCAGCCGAATTCAGTTGAACCAGTTGAAGTGCAAACGAGTCTTTATGGTTGAATATTTTGCATTTTGCTCCGTTTATTACACCAGAAACAAACTGGGCCACTTTTATGGTGGAGATCTGCTGACTGTGTGCTTGTATGTCTCAGATACATGAACAGTGATCATCTGTACATGTCCAACAAATATGACCAAGTCTTCTGAATCCTGGCGAGGACACTTTGTAAACCTCTCTCTCTCTCTTTCTGTCTCTTTTATAAAAGCTTTCTAAATAAGATGTATAAATAGGCTGATGACACAACTGCACCCTTCACAAAGACACTGAGGCGGGAGAAAAGAGGAGAAGAGGACTCTGGCTTTAGTCACAGCCTCTTTATTCTTCTGCTTTTCAGAAGCACAGGTTAAAAAGCAGCCATTTTTTCTTTTCATGTCTCTCTCCCTCTCATCCCTCTCTCTCTTCCCCTCTCCCCTTGCGTTGTCTGAAACAGGTCGTCTATTGTGGCAGCGAGCGAAAGGCTACTGTGGCATTTATCAGAGAGGAGGAGGAGGAGCGTTGTGGTGGTTGGATTGGGAGAGAAGACAAAACACACTCGCAATAAAGAGATAGAACAAGAGAAAGAGAAGAAAGGATGTGTATGAAGGCCACTTTTTTTCCTCCTTTTCCTTTACAAAGCGCCGTCCCCACCCCCTCTCAACCCCCTGCTCCTTCAGGCGAGCTCAGACAAAGGAGGCCCGGCTCCCACAATGTGCTCCCTCCTTTAGCTTGGTGCACTCCATATTCTCACTCCATTTGCTGCTACTTCGTGAGAACACACACACACACACACGTGCATTACATATGTGTGTGTGTGTTTTAGAAGTTTGTATTGGTCTTGGTGGGCTGCAGGGAGAGAGAGACGGGAGCCGGGGTGGGTTGTATTTGCTCAGGGTCTTATAGAACAAGGGGGCCAAGGCTGGAAGACGTTACTATGGAAACCCCTTTGAGCCGCAGGAGCACAACAGGTGATTCTGCTGAGGGCCTGTTCGCCTCAACGCTGAAAAGCTGCAGGAGGTGGTCGCTGCGTGTCTGACGAGTACAGCTGCTTATGCAGCAAACACCTCCGTGTTGTAAGACTTAACCAGCTCCAATATGGTGGAGATCATGTCTGAAGTTGACCCGAGTAATGACAACGTCATGGACTCACACACACACAGCGCAGAGCAGACCACACAACACACACATGCGGACAGTGGGGAACATGGAAGCAGGGCCGTAGAGAAAAGCAACATCTCCTCCTTCAATGCTTCATATGGACATAAAGCATCACATCCATGATGAGAATCTGATCTATAGGATGTAGATCTGGTCACTGGAGACCGTTGCAGTAGAGTGAACTCATTATGTCATCATCCTGCTGGAAGTTTCCATCAGAAGATGCTACAATGTGCTCATAAAGGGATAAACATGGTCAGCAGCGATACTCAGGTAGACTGTGGAGGTAAAACCATCCATGTTGGTACTAAGGGGACCAAAGTGGGAGATGAACCAGAAAACAGAATGTTTTACTAACAGAACTTAGTAGAAATAACATATAGATCAACGGGAATCAAACCTTTTCTCATCTGCATATCATCCTCTCATGTCTTAGTTTTCAGGAGGAAAAAAACAAACTATTTACATATTTACACTGATTTCTATCCTCACTAAAGCACCTCCAGCTGCATCACAAACATCTTCTGGTCTTTATTACAGCAAAAGAGGATCATTCTCTGCTTTTCACACAACTTTCTGATCACTTGTTGATCTCTGGCTGCTCTGATTGGACGTTACTGTCAA
>JBAMHX010000004.1:2275312-2287455 GCA_037177515.1 Pseudomugil tenellus
ATGAACTATGTCTGATGGGAGCGACGCCCCAGTGACTGGTACTGGGGCAAAATCTAATAATTAATCCCTCAATAGTTATTCTTATGTGATCAAACTTGTGATTTACACCCCTCGTTTGTTCTCTCAGACTTTATCAGATTTGCAGCAGATGCGCTTTTTTTATTCTTCTCTATGGGATAGTTGTTTAATCCATTAATCCATCCGTGCGAGTTTCCTACAGCCAAAATGTTCATGGTGCCGTTCAGCATTAATCAACGCAATCCGCTAAGAATTGATGCAAAGAAATGCCTCTTTGTTTCCTGTTGTTTTGGTTTGTGAATGGATTTAAAATCTTTTTTTTGTCCTACCTTTATCAGTACATCTTACATGGAGTGAAAAGCTTCTCTCAGACTCTCCCTGCCCTCAAGTCTTTCACAAGCCTGAACTCCTTGCCTGAATTTTTCTCAAATTCACTCCACACGCTGACCTTGGATTGTTCTCAGTCCAAATATTGATCCACTCAAACACTCAAAACTTCTCCCTGATGCACAAACAACCTCTGGCCCTCAGCGCTCTGGATGTCTTCTTCAATCAGTGCAATTAGAAAGGCAGAGAGCAGGCTCAGAAAGTACTTCGCAGTACTGCTAGGTGTTTCTTTTCTGCTTTTTTTCTGATACAATATGTTTTCCACACCATGCAGTGCTACACAAGGCAGTTGTGTTGAGTACCTGTTGTGTCCTGTTAACAGTAATGCCCACCATTGAGAAGCTGCTGAATGCTGACTGGAAGGACAAACTTCTGGATAAAAGCAGCGGAGTGGCTGGACAGCTGAAAGGTCAGCGTTGAGACATTACACATGGTTTTACACCTTTTACTGCATGTATCTTAAATAATAATGGGAGGACCTGTTTTCTTCCATTCACTCCATTTTTCATTTGCAATCCTGTAAAAAGGAAAATCATCAGTTCATATTGTGTAAATCATATCATATCGTTTAATAATATGTGACATATTTACACATCATATTGTGTAAATATGTCAGATGAGACACACAGCGTTACTATTTGTTCAATAGAAACTCGCTAAAATACAAAAGCAGTGTTTGAGATGCTAAATCCACCCTTGGCTGTTTGCACAGGTATTACTAGAGTAGGTTTCAGCCAGGTGCTGCAGATCATCCGGATCATCATCCTCTCTGCAGCATCCAGGTGTGTTAACATAATGCAGAGGAGGAAAGAGATCAGAAATGATCTTGGAGAAGCAGCTGTTGCTACCTGGGAGTTTGGAAAGGCTATAAGTTCATTTCTAAACTGTCTGGAATTTTGCCATAGGCGGAAAAAAAGCTGCATTTTTATGCTCCAACAAGTTCAAGCATAAATCTGCATCTCAGACTCTCCAGGTCTCATTTAGTAGATTAGTAATGTTACAGATAATGACAGTCCAGTTAGAAAAGAACCTCTCCAGTAAGGATGGTTTGGAAGGGTTGTGCTGCATCTAAACAAACCACAAGACTTCTGGATCAATGTCCTCTGGATAACAAGACCAAAGCGGACATGTTTGATCAGAATACAGGGGGGTGGGGGGGGCGGGGGCTGATGATCTGGGCTCGATATGCACCTCACAGGATTAATCAGATTACTGTAATTCTGCATCATTTTTTGTTAAAGAGGCAAATAAAGACCTCATTTATTAAACAATTGACTTTTCTTACCACTTTTTCGTGGGTTGGGTCTTTAAGGGTTAATTCCACTCGGAGTTAATTGTGGTCGTTCTGCGCATGCTTACCTTCTCCCGCTGCAATGACGCACATGAGCAGTAGTCTCCCTCCCGTCTTGCTCTTTTGTAAATAAAAAGTTAAAGAAAAAAATGTTTTGCCTCCCATCTTCGGTATATTCGGTCCGTGTATTTTTCTTCTCCTCAGCTGCTCAAAAATTTGAAGCCATATACTTCAAACTACCAATACTTCAAAAATGTAATTAAAATTGAAGCTAAAAGTTTTGTTTTTATTAGATTGTTTTCCATGTAGCCGCTGAGGCACAAAACAGGAGGAGATTTGTGTATTTCTGGTATGCATTAGTGCGTCACTTCCGCCGTTGGGATTAAGAAAATGAGAATAAACGTGATGCCATGGAAACCTTTATTCGGAAATTAAAATTTTCATGTAAATTCAAAGAACAATTTAATTCAGAATTAGTTAATTAGGAATCATGTAACCATACCCATCCTCAGATGTAAAAGAACTAAATAGATTAAACTAGCAGGAAAAGTGATTTATAAATAAAATTTAATTTGATTTAAGATCACTTCTCCCATGGATGCACATACAAGTTAGTAAATTTCCCATGTAAGCTGCGTTGTAATGTAGTATAGTGATGCAGTGAGTCGCTAGTACTCTTTTTCCAATTATATTACTGTTTTTCTTGTGGTTGTGAGAGGAAAACATTATTTATTCCTTTTTACGGGAATCATTTACCTTGTAAACGTATCAACACTGTACAATAACTTTTTGTAGTAGAAAATTAAAGCATCACACTAAAACGTTGATGCTAAACTCGAAATGTTCTTTGGATGTAGCATCTTTATGCTAAGTTGTATCAGATGGTTTCTCGTAAATGCGTCCTCCCATTGCAATGAAGACGTTTCCCTAAAGAAGAAAAACTTTCTCATAAATATGAACCTGCTTCAGAAAAATGATCATGAGCTTTGGTTTAGAGAAGAAACAGCTTTCGACACTGAGGTGATGCATGAGTCATCATAACCAAAGCCGAAAGATGGAAGATGCTGTCAATCACTTTCTGGACATCTGATCCTCTGACATGTTCCAGGTACCCCCGAGTCTCTGGCAGAGAAGGAACTCCAGCTGCTGATGATGATAAACCAGCTGAACGGTCTGAGAGAGCAGCTTCTAGGTGCCCACTCTGAGCAGAGAAACATGGCTGCCCTCCTGCTGGAGAAGCAGCAGCAGCAGATGGAGCTGGCTCGACAACAACAGGAACAGGTATGCCTTCCAGTACCACGAAGTACACCACGGCATGCAAACACCCATCAGCATCATTATCTTGATGAAAATGATAATGCAGCCAAACAGAGCAAAATCCCCATGTTTGCATCAGTGCTAGTTTTCCTGAAACATATGAATACTAAGGAAATTAGACAGATTTAACTTCCAAACAACCTTTAGGAACAGCAGGCGCTTGTTGGGAGTTAGCTAATGTGCATGCTTTGTGTCTCAGATTGCCAAGCAGCAGCAACAGTTGATCCAGCAGCAGCACAAGATCAACCTCCTCCAGCAGCAGATCCAGGTCAGCTCCTTTTCAACATATTTTCAATCTTCATCCAACACAGTAAGCACTGTTAGCATCCGAGCGCGCTAAACAAATGAGACTAGAACTTCTCTGTAAGGTGTTTTTGTTCTGCTTTGTCCCAGCAGGTGAACATGCCCTATGTGATGATCCCAGCATTCCATCCTAACGCCCAGACCCTCCCGGTCACTTCTGACCCTCCGATGACGTTGCCGTTGCAGCCAATCCCCTGCAAGCCGAGTGAGTCCTGTTGCTGGAATGTCAGAAAGGAAAATTAAGTATATCAAGTAAATTAAGCAAATCATTTTAGTTTCAAAGTGATATCCTGACAGCTATACACACATACGCATAGATATAGATATACTGCATGACTCCTGGATACACCAATTACATTAAACTTACATAAACTGAACTATTTTGCCCCCATATTTTGGGAGTTTTCAGACCATTTTAGTGAGTCTATTTAAAGGAAAAAAAACACTTTCTCACAATTTTTATGACTTTTTATGGTGTTATTGGGGACTGGAGTGAAAGCATGTACAGCCTACTTCTATTCAATGAGCAGTGGGGGCTGCCGTAAGCCCCACTTACTTCCAAAGCACTCACTGGTCCTCATGCAGCAGTCGTTCCCAGTTGCAGACAGAGTAGAAGTTATTGGATCCCATCCTGCTTTACTGTCAGATATTCATGCCTATTAATGAAGCGTTTTAAGGTAAACATAGAAAACTAAAAAGTACCATAACATGTTATAAACTGAAGCTTTTAGATTAACTACTTAAAGTAATTCATTAACTTTAGGTCAGTTCAGTTTTAGCCAAGGATATTTCTATATCTTTAAATAGTAATGTAATCAAAGGCACTTCCAAACTAAATTACTACATGCAGTTGCCATATAAAATGCATTTTAAAAAAAAGACTTTTTCATGCAAATATTGTTACACGATTGAAATATGGTTGCTGAAAATGATTCCCAAAGCCTCTAATAGATTAATCATAGTGGGGAGATCTCATCTGAGCAGTAAAAGTTAACTGAGAAGTTTCCGGTTTAGTGGTGAATTGTTTTTTACAAGCTTTAGCATAAACACCATACAGCTGAGTCCTTTGTCTGCTTCACCACTGCTGGGTAAAATGAAGGGAGTTCACCCTGAAGCTAGCTGCTGCTTTTCCCAGGAGGAATTATCTTGCCTATGCCTCCTGAGATGAGTCTGGAAGCGTAAGCAGGAACGATTGGTAGCTGTTTCTATTCGTCAACTGGTACTCCAACTTTTTTTATGCTGCTTGTTGACATGGAGATTTGTATAAAAGTATAAAAAAGGTAATGTAGATGCTGTTATGGTCAGTTAAAACAATGACTGTCTCTTAACTCAATCAATACTCTTTTTGTACAATGTTACTCAAACATAGGTCAGATGTTTAATGTTAATTCTTAAATGATCTATTTCACTATCTATTTTAGAAGGACAGTTCACTGTTGTGGTGTCCCCAAACCACAATGGCTGTATTAAATGCTATTGTATGTGACTGTAGAACCACCACTGGACCAGTGTTCCAGTTTCATAAGATACTCCCTAAACAGTTAGCACAGCTATCTCTGAGGAAATATTAACTACCAGCTTATGATTAACATGCAAAAAAGGGATATCTACATGAAGGTGATTATGTTCAGGAATATGTCTCTCATTCATACTTCAATCAACCATAACTACTGGCAGACATTACAGAAAAACATAACTCATGGTCATCTTGTCCTCCGATGTGTTGATTGACTGGTAACTAGAAATCACCAAGTACATTGGTTGGTGATGTAGAAAGTAAATTTAGAGCCCTGATTATATTTTAGAAAGCAATCATAGGACTTGATCAGACTTCCTCCTGCTTATCATATGGTACCAAAAGAAAGTTGACTTATAATTTCATGTCAGGTTCAAAGAACAACAAACTGGGATACTGTGATAATAACAGTGAAAGTACAGTTGTATTTATCACCAAACTCGCTCATGTACGGCTGGTCACTGAGACAAAGCTCTTTCTTGCTACTATTCAGTATTTATATCATAATCTATGTGTGAATCTGTGTATGTAAATCTGGTTTGTAACCATTGAAAACCTGCTTTCCTTCTGCTAGCTGCGGACTATTCCATGCAGCTGCTGCCTAACAGTCACCCCACCCCTATCAAGAGGAGCAGTGGTTCCTTCCGACAGGTAAAACATCACTGTTGTTTATTCTGTCAGCCAGCTTTGTGAGTTAGGACTCTAAAGTACACATGACTAAGAAGGAAGTGAATTATAGCAGTGTGTTTATGTACTGTAGAGCGGGTGTTGGTATTGTATATGTGTGTATGGTTTAAGGGATGCTAAAGAAAGTGAATCCCTCGGGATTGAAGAAAGAATATTTTCTTCTGGTATATGAGAGGCTGAAAAGCTTTAGGAATACACCACACCCTCTATTTAAAGCTTCGATGTGTGTGGTGTAGGTGTGTGTGCACGCAGAATGAACCCTGTTTGCATGACAGGTTCTCAAGACAGGATTGAACAACAAGGCTTAAATAAACAAAAGTAAAGAGAGGATGAGGAAAACAAGGATGCCAATAAAGCCACAAAAGGTGTGACAGATGTGCTCTGACCTGCCAAATGTGCCATTCATAACCGGAACGCATGCACACCCTTATCCTTTGTGATTATGTCTGAATTGGTACCAGTGGGGGCCACACCTCCTCATCTGTTCTTGATGTGTGTTTAGGAGGCAAGTCAGCCCTTGAACCTGACCTCTAAGCCAAAGGGCCTGGAGCTGGGGAAAACTTCCAGTCCGCAGAGCTTGGAACTGGGATCGCTGGCTCTGCAAGCATCCTACAGACCCAGAGATCTTCAGAGAGAGGTGTCCCACAGCCCGCCCAGATCTGCCCTCAGTGAGTATCCCAGATAGATAAGCTACTCTGAATGCACACATGCAAAGTAAACCTTACTGAGTTTTCCCCATTACATTACACTGCTCAACCACAGATGATTGGGTCATGTATGGGCCATGTATGGGCCATGTATGGGCCATGTATGGACCTTGTATGGACCATGTATGGGCCATGTATGGGCCATGTATGGGCCATGTATGGGCCTGTATGGACCTTGTATGGACCTTGTATGGACCATGTATGGACCATGTATGGACCATGTATGGACCATGTATGGGCCATGTATGGACCATGTATGGGCCACAGTTGACCTTGTATGGACCTTGTATGGACCATGTATGTACCATGTATGGACCATGTATGGACCATGTATGGGCCATGTATGGGCCATGTATGGGCCACAGTGGACCTTGTATGGACCTTGTATGGACCATGTATGGACTATGTATGGGCCATGTATGGGCCATGTATGGACCATATATGGGCCATGTATGGGCCATGTATGGACCATATATGGACCATATATGGGCCATGTATGGGCCATGTATGGACCATGTATGGGCCACAGTGGGCCATGAATGGACCATACAAGGTCCATACAAGGTCCATACAAGGTCCATACAAGGTCCATATATGGTCCATACATGGCCCACACATGGCCAAACTCGCTTCAGGAAGTGTCCAGGTCGGCTTCTTATATATATATATATCCAGCAACCCACTACAGAAAGCCAGTTCAAAAGTCTGCGAACAGCTTTAGCCAGTAGGTTTATGCACAAGCCACAATATAAGGCCATCATCAATAGAGCTCCCATACCAGGAGTCACCATAGCAACAGCCGACAAAAAGTGTCAGTTGTTTCAACAGATTTGAGTGTGAGGCTCTAGTGCAAGTGTACAACAACGAAAAAGAGGAATTCTGGGATAAAGAGAAGACTGCTGCTGCAGTCAAGGAGAGAGATGCATCATGGGAGAAAAGTGCTGCCAGAGTCCATGTAGAAGGACATTTAACACAGCATGATGTAATGTTAATATTCAGTGGCATCTAGTCATTTAAAGTTACAAAGATTATGATCCATACAGGTAATGTAGTGGTTACCGAGCTGGTTGAAGTCCCATGTGTTGCAACAGAGGTGAACCTCTCTGGACCCCTGAGCAAGACCTTTCACCCCCCCTAGCTGCTGAAACATGACGGCTTTCTAGTAGATGGTAAAATTGAGATTTGGGTTCAATGAATACATCTATTTTACCTAAGCAGTGCAGTTTGATTTTGAATTTCTAGGACGCCGTTGCTACTGCCAACCCATGTCCGCAGCTGTGTCAGATGGGAGGCAGTTACCATGGTAAAGGAGTTTGACTTACCTCGCTTTCTAGAAGGAAAGCTCAGAGGTTCATTCATCTCAGGGTTAGCTTATGTAGAGTTTATGGGTTATGTCTCTGCCCACAAACTAACAAATGGACCATTTTCAGTCCACACAACCTCACTAAAGCGGGAATTGAGCCACAAATGGTCAATATTAGGCCAAAATGTGTCAGCTATCAGAGAATTTTATCCAGCACAAACAGCTGAAATGGGGAAAAGCTCATGAGGGATAAAATGAACCATTCTCCTCTATATGATGTCCGGGTGCTGACGAAGCTGGATGTTGTTTCAGAGTTTTCTGGATCACAGCTAACTAGTTTGTCATCTTCTTTTTGGCCATCATTATCTTTTCACTCATTTTTTCTCTTCTTCTCTTTGTCCTATGTTTTTGTCTCCAGGTTTCCTGGGAGACGGTGATGTGGTCACCCAGGCCATCCACGATGCTCAGCAGTTGCTGAGGAGTCACAGCAGTGGGGGAAGAGAGAGGGAGAGGAACAGAGAGAGAGATGGAGGGGGGAAAATGGTGAGCGACTAATACCTTTTGTTGTGAAAATCGATTAGCATTATTGTAGCAATGAAACTGTAATGCTGTGAGTGATAAGAGGTGCCTTCAGGCAGACGCCTTAAGAAATATTAGATGTGCATCTTTTGAAGCTTTTGGAGTGAAATGAATTAATTGAAGTTTCCCAGAGTCCCATTTTGTGTCACCGTTCTTACTCCTCGTAGCGCCAGTACACATCTGCAGTATAACCTGTTTCATGCTATACGGCAGCAGCTAGCAGCCTCACAGGAATGGGAATTGATCAGATGTTATTGATATCAGAGTCATTATCAATTGGTTCTATCTTGATTTCCTTTATCAAAAACTTCACAACTGTTATTCCAAAAAGAGTCAACTTTGAGTTTTCAATAATAAAAAGAAATAATTGAGATCCATAACATTTACAAATTTAAGAATTGCAAAGCTACAGATTTGCTCTGAGAAAAGAAAATAATATGTCATTTAATAAAAAAAATAATTTTGTAGATATTTACATAAAGTCAGCCAAGGAAGGAATATAAATACTGACCGGTATATTGTATTTCTTATTAATGCATAACTGAAGCAGATTGACAAGGTGAATATAGGAGCGATATAAAATGCTAATATCTGGTATCTGATATGTGTTTCTTTACAGCTGTAGGCTTCTACACCTTTTCTTTAGTAGAGGTTCACACTTGATCTTTTTATTAAACCAAACACTATGATGCTAATTCTCTTATTTACACATCAGTTCTCCTGTTAGCAAGCTAGCAGCAAGTTAGCAGCAAGCTAGTAAAAATGATACAACCACCTCACACAGTAAATAAAATGTGTGCTTGGAGGCAGCGGCAGACTTCTGGATGTGATTGTTGGTTCAGTGTCTGGTTTAGAGTTACAGCAAGTTGTGCTATTCTGCAGTATTAAATTGATAGACAAATATCCCAGCTGTGGTCCCCCCACCCCACCGACCCACCCATCCCCACACACACACACACACACACACACACACACACACACACACACACACACACACACACACATTGTTGCAGTTCACTTAACGCTGTAAATGGTAGATGACTAGCTGCTTTACTAGATTAGACAGGATTGAATCTCAAATGCGACGAAAACATGTCAGAGATGAATATTTTGCCCTGTTGCAGAAAGTTGTGTTTGATATTTAAAGTTTTGTTCGTGGAAAAATGGCCGTCTATTCTGGTCTTGGTTGTCATTCTTTGAGGTGGTAGAAGCTCTAGACTCAGCCTCGTCCTGAGCAACAGCTGTTGCAGCCTCACAATACCACAAAGGCCTCAATGTGGCATTGACCGAGCCACCTGCCCTCCCTCTTTGTCCACAGTAATACTGTACTCTCTAGCTCTCCTCCTCCTCCTCCTCCTCCTCCATTATCCTGCTTCATCTTGCTGTAGTGCTGTGTTAACACCAATACTGTTGACTGACCTATTTTGGTATTGCTCTCCACCGTGTTGACGTTTTACAGCACCCGAATAGGTGATAGATAATACGCTGATGGTGTGGACGGTTTTGCAAATTCAGAGTTGCTACATTCTCATCTCCGCCTTGTCTCCTTCACCTTTCCTCCTCCCGACAATAAACACCATTCTTCCTTCTCCATGCTGTTTTTATTTCCCGTCTTTGCATTTACGGCGCTGCATTGAAGCAGCTGCTGATATGGCGAGCGTGCTGCGTCTTTACCTTAAATAGCGCGACACATGCACGTCTGCAACGCACACGCTGAACATTGGTTCATCTTTTTACTGCAGTCCACATTCAAAGAGTCCCTTTGTGCTGAAGTAGGAATGTTAGCATGACGTTCCAGCAGCTTTTCATTTATCTGTCTTTGTTTTTAATGTCTGCAGGAATACAAAAGTTCTCCTTGCAATGAAAGACTTTCTCACTGTGAGCGGAATGAAGACCGACATGGCCTCCCATCCGCTGAGGACCACCTTAGCAGCGACTCAGAAAGTAGGTGGAGCCTGTTTGATTTACTCCATTGCAGGGAAATATAGCGCCACGCACCAGTGTTATTATCCAAACCTGTTTTATTACCAACGTGTTGCCATATTACTTAACATGTAACTCCTTTCCTGCCAATACCAGCTTCTTATCATATCTACTAATTTTTAAGGGGCCGTGGAAATTGTGTCAGTAATACTTAAACAACGAATACACCAAAAAACAAAAAAAAAAAAATCAGCTTTTAAATACATTTTTGAACAAAAAAAGTCAGAAAATTGCTTTTTTTAATTCAAAGAAATTCATCTTCAAGATAAAATTTGATTTGTTATTTACATTTTCATTTAAAACCCATCATTAATAATAATAATGATAATAAAACTAAATTCAATATAACTAAATAAAATAATAATCATAAGAAAAATAATTAGTTTGAAGAATTTCTAACATTCCCCAGAATGGCGGACTGAGAATGCTACTGTTCATGTTGCTATGTGTGTTTACAGGACGTGATGTATGTAGAGTGAGTCTTTTCCGGTTTTGACAAGTGATTAACGTTTCCTTTGGAGATGTGTGTTCTAGTGTTCGCAAACCAGCCGGTTCCTTGTATACGTGTCTACCAGGTTCATTTATCACAGGTGTCCAGCAGAACTCTGTCTCAAATGAAAAGCGCTGGTGTAGTTTGCAGACCTCCCTCATGTCTGCTTATAGGTCCGGGTGTCTGCAGCGCAGTTTCATCTACGCTGTCCGGAGAAACATCAGTAATGTTTGCAGAGGTGTGTGCTGTTGAAGCTATGCCTCTGTTGTCTACATGGTGGTGCTGTTGCCACGTTTTGGACTCTGAGGAGTAAAACTGTCATGTGCAAAGTGAGCTGATTAGTCCTCGTCAATTTACTGATGTTATATAGAACTGCATCTGTTACTTTATGTTGTGGAATTGTTTGTTTAGGTTAATAAAGTGACTCAGTGAGGTCAGCTGACAAGATGGCTGCTGGTTGGTTTTGTTAATCTTTCTAATATCACAAAAGGATCTGAGCATCCAATTATTTGTTTAAACTCTGTATATGTACAGAAGTGATGTTTTAAGGTCCTAGATTATTTTTATGACTTTTTATATCCTGAATTTTTTTCATGACATGTGAAGGTTAGTCTGTCAAGGCGACTTAGAAACTACCACTACAAGCAATAAAAATGGCTACGATTTTGGCTAAAGACATGGAAGAAGTTGAACAGTCGCTGAAATTTAACGTAGAGGAACTAAGTAAGATGGTAAAACAGCAGATGGAATTAATGGAATTGATTGTAGAAGTTTGGCAACTGAAAGCAGTGATTAAAGAAAAAGATAAGAAGATATAAGAGCTGGAAAGAAGAGTGAATGTACTGGAACAGTACACAAGAATGGAGGATGTGGTAACATCTGGATTCGAGACTACACATCACACTTATGCACAGATCACTGCAAGTGACAATGAAGGAGAGGATGCACCATCAGGTGAACTGCTTACACTGGAGCAACACATTATTAGGATATCCCTATCGACAATCGAAGTATAGCAGCCTGTCACACAATACCACAAAAAAAGTCCAAAAGACTAAATATTATCATTTTATTTGTGAGAAGAAAACCTAAAATTGAGCTGCTAAAAGTTGCAAAAAGCAAAAGGGTCGAGGAGTATTTAGAACAAAGAGGGATGCAGAAATCGCCTGACAAGCAAGACTTTTGAAGAAGGAGAAAAAAAAATACAGGACACATGGACAAGGAACTGCAAAATAATGGTACGACTTTACCAGAACAGGCTGAAGTTCTGACCATCAGACATGTCTCAGAGTTGGATCATTATAAATAAAATAAGCAAATCAAGAGCAAATAAAATGTTACATTAAAAACAACAGAAACTTGATCAGACAGGACATGACGTTGACCCTGAAATTAAATTTGGTGATTACATTCAATCTGATTGTGAATATTATTCTGAGCATGATTTCAACATGGAAGTTGAAATATTGTCACTTTTCCATTTTAACAGCAGAATTTTCTATCGCGACTTCTGTCAAATTAAATATTACTTATGGACAGAAATATACATACATATATATATA
>JBAMHX010000004.1:2287555-2299688 GCA_037177515.1 Pseudomugil tenellus
ACATTAAACATTAAAACATGAAGGGACAAAACATTAAGACATACAGACATGGTACGAGGTCATAACCCGGGAAGAATCTCTCCAGAGATCTGTCGTCACACACAAGTCTGGAACTATTTTGTCCTCGTCAGATACGGTAGCTTTGTTTAAACACTTTGGTCATGTGCGTCAATCTGAGGAATATGTAAAAATTGAGAATACAGAATCACAGTTTCAGGAAGTGATATGTGGACTTCCGCACGGCTCAGTCCTGGGACCAAAAGTGTTTAAAATATATGTAAATTATATTTTTTCAATATCATCTGTGTTGAAATGTATTATCTTTGCAGATTAGAATAAATAATTTTGTTCTGGTAAGAATATAGAAGTGTTATTGCAAGCTGTAGAAAAAGAATTAATTTTGATCAAAAATAAATTTGGTACGATTATAAAAAAAACTATCTTTAAATGAAAATAAAACATATTTCATAATATTTTTGGGTAAAACAAACCCTTTTAATGGGAAGTTACAATTAAATGGTATAAAAATTATAGGAGTTTATGAAACCAAGTTTTTACGTGTGATTACAGACAGTAAACTTTGTTGGAAACTGCATATAAAATATATGAAAAATATGGTACCAAAATCTATTTTGCAATATTGTTTAAAACAAGAGACGTAATAACTTAAAATGGCTTGTATGTGATATAATGCTCCCTGATTATGCTTTACTTGTTATATTATGCAGAAATATGGGGGAATGCAGGTAAAACAAGTTTGGTTTAATTTCAGAATAATTAATCATTTTAACCAACTAATGATTTATTTATTCAGTCCAACACTTTAAATTTAGGGATATTATATATAAAAAAATATTAGAGATTTTTACAAATCATAGTTTTCCGTTTTGCATTCGAGGATTTTAAAATAAGATCAGATAATTTGAGACAACTTTTTATTTTTTAGTGTGGAAAATTACGTACTAATGTGAAATTAAAATGTGTGTCAGTTATGTGGAGAAATAATGGATTAAGTGATGCGTTTACACTGTGTACTTCTTTGGCAGGTTTAAAAATGTTAAAGTACAAAATTCTCAGTGATTATTGTTTCAGTGTGAAGTAGAAATTAGGTGACATGTTCCTGTTTGTTATTGGTTTTTTAATTTTTTTTGTTCTTTTGTTCTATAACGTTAGGGATGTTTAATAAGTTTAATATCTTATATGATGTATTTTCAGGACAAAATGGCTGATTTACATGGACAGAATAGGAATAGGCTTGAATAGGTTTTGATTCACATCCTAAACAAACTAGTTTTCCTGGTTATTGTCAAAATATCTGCAGCAACGAAAACTTTACACTAGTAAAACATAGAAATCAACAGTTTATTCACAAATATTAAATATCAATATGCTGCGTTACACCTACCAATAATTATGTAAACATCTATTTATCAGAATATTTGCATGTATTATATAGAAGCTGTAGATTTTTAGAATTTTTGCACCAAGTCTACATCCACGCTGCAGCAAAAGTAGCTGAAACCAGCTTTTTATGGTGACCCATATATGAGCTTCACAGTCTGGGCAGCACTGATCTTTGTTGCCTCATTTTCCCCATAAACACGTTGGTCCTTGTTTACCAAATGAACATACACGTAAATCTGTGAACAGCAACATATAAACGCAAGGCTTGGCGTCAGGATGCGACTCAACAGGTCTGAAATCACCAGTTTGAGTCTGGAAACCCTGAAAATAACAAAAAAACTCAAACTGCCATCATATGCAGTACTTCATAAATAATAAAATGCAATAGTTTACCGATACCGCTTGGCGTGCACACCGACTCTGAGGGGTTTGGGAAAATAACAGACCCACAAACGGTGATAATTGCTCAAACGGTATGAATAAATCATTATACACCACAGTTTGGAATAACAATGAGAAAGAAAAATAGAAATCTGTCTCGATCTTTTGGTTTTCCTGAAGCTGTCTACGTTCTGCGGCGAGGCAACCCCCTCCTGCGGCGAGGCAACCCCCTCCTGCAGAGAGGCGACCCCCTCCTGCAGGATCCTCCTCCATGCTAACCCGGTTTCTGTCCTGCCAAACCTGCCTGTCCTTTTGTTCCTTTTCACCTCACAAGTTTCTGGTTTTGCTCTCAGCACCATCAGTAACATTTATCAGGGCCTGAACATTTGTACGCGCGTCAGATGCAAACGTTTTGGGAATCTGCGTGGATCCAGTTGTAACATCGTTCCTGTGATGTGTGTCTGATAAACGAGGCAGCTGCATGAAGTCGCTTTAGATGTAACCCAGAACATCTGCCTGGAAAGCCGACGCCGGACAGAAGAGTCATAATCTAAACCGTCCGTCTTTAACATGATTACCTCTCTTCACCATCGTCTTCCTCTTCACACTCTTCCTCCATCACTGTTGCTTCTGAATGATGTACATCATGTTAAGGCATCCAGCTGCTTTTATGCTCCAGCACATCTGGAAAAACCTCGTCTGTATTTTGAGAAGAGTTAAATAATAAACACCACCTTTAAACTTGGTAATAAATTTTATTCTGACTTTATTTATAAAGTGCTGAACACACATAAAACATAAAAAAATCCATCAAATAAAATGATGACATAATAAAAATGTAAAATAAGACCAAATATAAGAAAATATAGATATAAAATAATGGTATTTATTTATAATGATATGATTGTAAATGTCTGCATTAAAGGGTTTAATGTGTTTCTTGTAGGTGCTGCTCCCGTCTCAGTTGCAGGCAGCTACGCGGACGCCCGACCCACCCCCACCTCCGGCCACATCAAGAGACCCATGAACGCCTTCATGGTGTGGGCCAAAGACGAGCGCAGGAGGATCCTGCAGGCCTTCCCAGACATGCACAACTCCTCCATCAGCAAGATCCTGGGTGAGCGCAGCGCTGGGGGGGTCCTGAGATGCTGCCTGTGCTTCTCACACAGTAACACAGACTGAACCTAGCAGAGAGCTCACACACATCATGCTGCTGGTGTCGTGCACACACGCAGGTGCTTTTCAGTGTTCAGCACACACACACACAGGCTGCAACAGGAGCATCCAAAACCTTTAACAGAAGCAGGTGTGTGTGTGTGGTTGTGTCAGCGTGGAGAGGAGGTCCACTTGCTCCTCACGTCCAACATCAGACTTCCGCTGGTGTCTTAAAGACAAACAGTTTGTTGCATATTTTGCTCTGGTGACTCTTAAAGGTGGAAGCTTGCTGACAGAGTCGCTGTGCCAGCAGAGGCTGAACTGGTTCCACACACAACCTTTTTGTGTTGGACATCTGTGGCTCTAAATGTTTCTTATGTTCAAATAAAATCTCACAGCAACTGCACAGTGGAGCAGTGGTTAGCACCGCGGCCTCACATCGTGAAGGTTGCTGGTTGAAGCGCCTTGAGACGACATTGTCGTGAAATGGCGCTATACAAATAAAGTTGAATTGAATTAAATTTGAATGTTCTCCTGCTAGTGTGGGGTCTCTCCCAGTTACTCCAGTATCCTCCCACCATCCAAAGACATGCATGTTGGGTTGATTGCTCATTGTGTGGAGTAAATGTCTGTGTGACCTGTTGACCTGTGAATTGGAATAAACAGTATAGATACAGGATGGATAATTAGAATCATTTTAATATAATGTATGATTTTATTATATTTACATTACATATAATTATAATTAAGAAAAGTTACATTTCCTAAATGTAAGCAATTTAATTACTTGTTTCTGGTATTTAACATTTAGTATCAGACTGAAATCAATTGTCTCAAACTATTGTTAATATGCTGGTAATTTGGTGTATTAACATAGGCAGCATCATAACAGAAGTTTATTTGTTTAGCACAATTCAACAACAGGGTGCTTTTAACATTCTTGATTAGCATACACAATAGTCTTCTTAATAATCATCTTCACATTTTCTAAACTTACTCATTACATTTTTTCTCAGACCATATGATAAGAGTGAACTAAAATATGTGTACAGAAAAATTTTGACCAAATTGATAAAGAAATTATTTAATAAAACGTAGAAGATAAGCAGATTTAGAAGAGTTATGAATTTTAATTAAAACAAAAAACTTTTCACAGGGTTCACATTGAATTCATGAGTATGACGCCGAATCCTGAGACGAAGTTAAGATAAAGAGTCAAACTATCGTCTGTTCTGATGCATCTTTGTCTCCAGGCTCCAGGTGGAAGGCCATGTCCAACCAGGAGAAACAGCCTTACTATGAGGAGCAGGCTCGGCTGAGCAGGCAGCATCTGGAGCGCTACCCCGACTACAAATACAAACCCCGACCGAAACGCACCTGCATCGTGGAGGGACGGAGGCTGCGGGTGGGCGAGTACAAAGCCAT
Source organism: Pseudomugil tenellus (assembly GCA_037177515.1). Classification (NCBI taxonomy): domain Eukaryota; kingdom Metazoa; phylum Chordata; class Actinopteri; order Atheriniformes; family Pseudomugilidae; genus Pseudomugil; species Pseudomugil tenellus. The sequence continues at coordinate 2,291,921 of JBAMHX010000004.1, forward strand.
GATGAAGAGCCGCAGACAGGAGCAGAGAGGGACCTACACACACAGGTACAACCTGAATGGCAAACAGCTCATATGAGAAGATTTAAAGATGCAACGGGGAAAAAAAACAAAAAACAACGCCTGTTATAGAGTGAAATTACCGTATTTTTCAGACTATGAGTGAATCCCATTTCACCATTTAGCCCTACCCCTACGTTTTACGCGTTCACGTGTAGGGGTAGGGGTGTCCCAATTCCTATGAGGACTGGGGGAAAGGGGTAAGTGATAGGACTATATACCACTTAAAACGAAGATTTTTCATGAGCACACTTCAAACCAAGGGGTATGAAAAATTTCCCAGAATGCCTTGCGATTCACCGACGTGATGGCTACTGCCGAGTATAAAGAAATTCAAAAATGTATTTTCTCCACTGAAAAGTTTTTTAAAATTATGACAAATGTTGATTTGTTTAGTTTAACGTCATTTTAATATGTAGTAATCAATTTCTTAATGAAAAAACATGAAAACATGAAAAAAAAGTCGCTAGCTCCAGTTGAAGCTCCAGTAATGTAGCATACTGAACGTTAGCGGTGCTCTGTAGCGACACATGCTTTTCTACTCTGGTAACGTTATTGCATTTCTTTTTTTTTTTTTTGCAACTTCGCTGCTGGCCGTGAAGGGGTGTCTCAAATCGTAGGGCTAACTTTTCAGCGCTACCACTTGTAGCTCCGTTTGAAGGGGTGAGGGGTAAGAATGAGAAATGGGATTGGGCCTTAGTCTGGTGTTTCCTGCATGTACAGAGAGCCACACATCAGGGCGGATGCACGCTTCAGGTCTGACCGCAGCAGCGGTGAGAGGAGTAAATAAGACATTTGTACCACTAAGATGAACTGGATGACCTCTGGTTTTATTAATGCTCTCTCCAGGTTGGTGGGCTGCTTTATAGGGAGCACCAGGGAAGAAGTATCAGATATTTCTTTCATTGAGAAATCCTGGGTGTCGGCTGCGTGACGAAAGTGGATAACATCTAAATTTGGATCAAATTGATGTTAATGTTCATTAAGTTGTTTGTAAGATGTTGTTGTAAGATGTTTTTTTCAGATCAACTCTCTAAAATAAAACTGACATCTAATTTAAAAAAAACTAGAGAAAAATTAAATTAAAGATGTTTAAAACTCGCTAAAATAGTTATTAAGAACTGAACCAGTAATATCAGATTTTATAATTATTCATTTTTACATGCAGTGTTTTAGTTTTTTTCTGACTCAACACAGAAAAACATGTTTACAGTCAACTTTTATCCAAAGGGGCTCATATTATTTTGTCTCTGCAGGTTGAGTCAGTGGTGCAGGCTATCCATCAGGGTCGACGGGAGCTGCTGGAGGAAGCCTGTCGCTCCTACACCCGCAAACGTAGAGTCCTCATCCCAGAGGACCTGAAGCACGTCATCGTGGATGACCAGCACAGCATGCTGTACTGCTACGTGCCCAAAGTGGCTTGCACTAACTGGAAGCGGGTGCTCATGGTTCTGACGGGTGCTGCTGGGAACTACAGAGATCCACTCGCAATCCCTGCCAACGAGGCCCACATCCCGGGAAACCTGCGCACCCTGTCGGAGTACTCCACCTCGGAGATTAACCAGCGCCTGCGCTCATACTTGAAGTTCCTCTTCGTACGTGAACCCTTCGAGCGGTTGGTGTCCGCGTACCGCAACAAGTTCACGCGGAACTACAACACAGCTTTTCACAAACGCTACGGCACAAAGATCGTGCAGCGGCACAGGCCCAACCCGCAGCCGGAAGCTGTGGAGAAAGGAAACGATGTGTCTTTTGAAGAGTTTGTGTATTACCTGGTGGACCCAGCAACCCAGCGAGAGGAGCCCTTCAACGAGCACTGGGAGCGGGTGCACTCGCTGTGCCACCCCTGCCTCATCCACTACGATGTGGTGGGGAAATACGAGACGCTGGAGCAGGACTCCCGCTACGTGCTGCGGCTGGCCGGGGTGGAGGATCAGGTCAACTTCCCCACCTCGTCCAAAAGCACCAGGACTACAGGAGACATGACGGCCCAGTTCTTCCACAACATCAGCCCCTTTTACCAGAAGAAGCTTTACAATCTCTACCGCATGGACTTCCTGCTCTTCAACTACTCTGTACCAGCCTACCTTAAGTTCAGATGACTCAGCAGAGACCAGTACCAGGACATGTATGAGTTGCTCTTTTTACAGGCTTTTTTAAAAAATTGTAATTACAAATGCAGTTTTATTCGGGGGGGGGGGGATGCATAAGAGCAATGTGTTCTGTGTTTTAGCAACCTGATGGAGAATTTCTGAGTTTGAGCTGAACGTGGTAGGACCTTCCATCACCAGAGGCCTGAAAACACAGATTAGGTTTTAATGTAATGATCAAATAGATGATCATTGCTGTGTATTTGCTTTCATTTCAGTGTTTCTGCTGTTTTAAAAAGTGAATTTGCACAAAACACATTAAGGTGCAGTTGCATAATCAAAACAGTCAAACCATATTTATACATCGAATGTCTCCAAACATGCGTGCCTTTCATCGTGAGCCTTATTTTATCAACAGTGAACATTCTCATAACTGTGACTCGTTTCCCTCTTTGTGCTGTAAGAAGACATTTTGTTTAACTATGATGTTTTAATTTATTATGTCTGACTTTGCAAAGTCAAACCAAAATAAAATATGATTTCTTTTGAGTTTTCAAATAAAAATCATTTTATTGCTAATATGTTGGTAGAATTCTCATCATTATGTAGCGAAGTGTATTTTATTTTCATCACCTGTAATTGTTGCAGTTTTTTATTCCACAGTCATTTGCTTTTCTCCAAAGCGACTTACATCCGAGAATAAAAAACTTTTTACATATGAAACACTCCAAAGTCCAGTGAAGCCAGATGTTTGCAAACATAGAATTACAACTTCTTATAGACACTTTAAAAGTCTAATAAAGACAACACTTAAACAATAATGACATATTCTGATAAAAGGTTTCATATGATTTAGTCTTTACAACTGTAAAAGCGCGACTATGTGAATGTAAATAAAACCAGAATTCACTGATTTTCAAATCTTAACAACACATATTATTTATTTAATAGAAAATAAACATATCAGATGTAGGAAATGAGACATTTTAGCATTTCATGGGAATGTCATTTTGAATCTGATGCCAGAAACGCTGTACAAAGTTGGAACAGGAGAACCAAAAGGCAGAAAAAAATTGGTACAAATCCAAAATAGCAGTAAGAGGACTGAAGAACTAAGTGGGTTAAATGACAACAGATACAAAAAGAACATTTCAGAGTCGCTAACATGTAAAGGTTCACTAATCTCACACACACAGGATAAAAATATACTAACAATTTCAGATAAATGCCCCTCAGACCTTTAAGATTCCACCCTTTCCAGTAATATCAAAGGAATTAAAGTATCAAGAGGAATTTGTGCGAATAGGACAATGTGCCAAACTAGATGCTGATAATCTCTGGACCCTCAGCTTGGATGTCTGCTTTTATAAACAGACATGATTCTCCGGAAGTCGCTGTCTGTCAACACAGGTCCCGTAACGAGCCTCCACATCTGTGAGGCTCCATCAGTGGAGGTTTTAGAGCAACATCTGCTCCCATCATCGCCTCTTTCAGAGAAGACCTTGCAGATTTCAGCAAAACGAGGCTGAACTACATCCATCTTACCAGCAGGGCTTCACAGGAGAACTGGTCTGCCTGCAGTCCAGATGTTTCACCAGTACAAAACATCTGGAGCATCATGAGACTGTTGCTATAATCCTGCATCAGACCAGAATGGGACGCGTTCCTCTCCACTTTCCAGATGTTTGTTGAACATCACCTTAGAATGATTTTTTACAGATGCACCAGATTCTAATCAGCTCATAGTTTCCATGAAATGACTAAAGCCAGTTTCAACATCAGATATGTTTATTTGTGTTGTATTAAAATAAAATATGGCTTAATGACATTTGGATATCAATGCGTTCTAGTTTCGTTTAAGTTTTACTTAAAGTATTCTGGTTGCTTCTACATTACCAAATGTTTTTGTTACCATTAGTTGGGACAAATACTAATACATAAACATTGAGTTGGACCAAACAAACAAACACAAAATAACATATCCAGTATAAATTTGATCATGTTTAAGCCAAACATAATTTAAAAAGCATAAATCTACATAAACATTCAAGCAGATTCATCAGGTTCATGCTGCTAACGTATATATTTATACCCACATCTACCTGTTATTGCTTAATACTATCATTTGTCATCTAAAATTTAGAAAACAAATACTATGTCCATATTCTGACCACAGTGAATAAGTAAGTACATATCAATTTAATTTATTTATATTATTTTAATTACTTTGTTGAACATTTTCAAGCTTGTGTTAGATTTGTGCCTGTCATGACGATTCCCACAGAGCATTTTATCTTACCGAACATGTTTATTTTAAATCCAGGTTGTTATCTCACAACTGGATTTAAAATTGATTTTATGTATGTTTCTATCTATAACTCGTCCCTCCAGAGTTAAACTTTGTAGAGCCAGTTATTTTATGTGTTTTTGCGAAGCCATTCGTAGCAGGAATGAGAGATAACCACTTTCCTGTTAGGACACCGGGTGTCGCCATGACATCCCCCGGCAGGTTCGGTTGTTCACTTCCGGTCTTCACTAACTAGCGAGCGTAACAGTCTATTTCAGAAATGCGATTTGATTTTGATATATTCATACAAAGGTCTTCGGGGACGACATGTGCTGTTGTTGGATACATACACAACTCGCAGAAACAACCAAAAAGTCGCAAGATGATGCAGAGAAATGAGGCGATTTTACAACAATGACTCGCAGCGCTGAAGTTAAAACACCCACCCGTCTTCGTCTGCTCTTATTATTTCGTTGACCATAAACCAACAGAGCTGCATCCAGATCCAAAGACTAACTAGATACCACGATGCAGCTGATCAGACACCTGCTTCCACCTGAACTATTGAAGTGCAACATGAAGAGCCACGTGTTTTATTTATTAGTTAGTTACTTATTGAGCTATCTACTATTTTGTACTTTTTTAAACAATCAGTGCACGGTTTCGATTACATTCTCTCTTGTCATTACCCACACCAGATGTTACATTTGCTCCATTTCAGCTTTCAAGACAGTCAAATTTCCCTCCTTTTTACAAATTATTACCCATATTTTTCCTTATAGTTATAAGCCTCTGTGCCTTTATAGTCACAGAGTTCATCGGCCTCAATAAAAACGATGACAACGTAGCTAATGTCGGGCCACTGCTTCATGTCATCTACCAATTCTGTTAGAGTAGACGGATGGGGCACTTTCTCTGTTCTGTCTTCTTTTGTTAAATAATACGACCCATGTATCCATCTTTGACATTTGGCCATTGTTTAAGTAATGAAATCTTTCTGAAGTAGTATTACATTTTAAAGCTGTACTAGTTAATCATTATTGCTAACGTAGACGGAAGGGGGAAACAGACATCTGCTTAATTTTACGCAATGGATCATGGGAACAGTTATCCGCCAGTAGCATTTTGCAGACTGAGAGCATGGATCTCTGCTGTTTGAGCGACAGAACATGGTAGGAACAACTCAGATATTGGCGAAGACATATTACCAGGGCTGCACAATTCTGGGTAAAATGAAAATTAAGATTTTTTTTTGGCAAGAATTGAGATTCCGATTCTCTCACAATTTTTTTCCAATATAAATATTTATTGCACAAATTACCTGTACATCAACTTCACAACAGCTGACACTGAATATAAAAACAATAAATGTCACTTTTCTCTCCTCTTACCTACAAAATTTTCAATAATTTTCTGCTGTTCATTTGTTGAGAGAAAGAGGAAGAGCTTGTTTTTATACAGATGATGTCCTTGATCAAAATGCGGTATTCTTTTTTAAAAGAAATTTTGTCATATGGAAATGAGATCGCATACAAGTGAATTGAGATTGTGATTTTTTAACTATTAATTGTGCAGCCCTACACATTACTACCAAAACCTCCACCTATGCCATGACTACATTAGAACTTAGTAAAAAAAAAGAGTGGCACTTGATAGAGAACCCAAACAGTATTAAAGATAATCACTGATTTCTTGATAAATGAAGGTTCCAATCAGAAATGCCAACCAAACTGAGTTTGTTTTAAAGGAATTTGTATCTGGTGTGGAGTCTGGATTACATAAAATGAACTTGTGTATTAAATGCACTTCACTGCACATCCTGGTTCCCAGACTATGCATTGTGTATTAACACCATGTGATGCTCAGGTTCCCATTTATCTTTACTAATAACACATGTCTCTGGAGGGGTATCAGGACACAGAAACACCCTGTTTTGTCCCACTGCAGTGTCACTGGTCTTGCAGTGGTAGTGTTGGGGCTACATTTACTATAACTGTGAGATCACCTCTCATGTTGCTGCTCACTGCTCTTTCCAGTTAGATTTTAAATAGATCTCTAACTTTTATGAATCTATGTAGAAGCAGTCTACCAACAACAGTACTGCAAGAAGAAACCTGGAAATGATGTTGCTGCTTTTAAAAAACAGAAAGCTGCTGGAAAAAAGGTATTTCATGTGGTTTAGATGGGAAGAAAGCAAATTAACCTTGTTGCATCAATGAAATAGTGATAGGATCAGAGTTTAGCTTGAGCAATTACTGTATATTACTGTATATAAATATCTTATTTAGCCCAAACCCGTGCAATGAGCAGCTTCCTATTTCTTGAACAACCACCTGGTTGTGGAAAATGCTTTAATTTGTTTCAGAGGTTGAATTATTGGAATCAAGCAAAGAAAACAGTTCAAAAAACTTCATTCTTTTTTCTTTAAATATATTCCACTGTTTCTTTCAACGTGAGTACGTGTCAGATTTATTTGTCCTCCTCTAGTTTATCTCCTTCCTCTGTTATGAAGCTGGCCCATTTATACATTGTTCTGATTACTGATAGTTTATGCGTTGTGGTTCAGAGTTTCACTGTTAATAGTTCTGGGTGTGTTGGTTTTCAGTAGTGTATACAGGATCTCCCAAGTATGTTATATGTATATGATCTATAGATGTTTGGCCCCATCTATATATAAAAGCTGATAAAGGACACATCTCAGGGGCCAGACAACACCTCTGAAGCAAACTGCAGGTAGTCAAAACTTCTAGAGGTTTAAAACAAACATATATTACCTAAAACCTTATCTCAAAGAAGAACAAGGGAAATATGAGCACTGAAGACATAAATGAAGATTTAGAAACTATTTAAACTGTCCAATGAATTATTAACAAAACAGTGAGGCGTCATCATCTTCCAGGAAGACGTGTGGTCAGAAAGAGTTGTAGTCATCAAAAAAACACTAATCAGTGAAGCTAACCGGGAAAATACTTCAATTTGCCAGGGAGCATAAAGATTGGACTCTGGAGCGATGGAAGAAGGTCTGATGAGTCCAGACTGGCCCTGTTCCAGAGAGATGGGTGCAGATGAAGTGAGGCAGCCATCATGCATAGTGCCGGCTGTGGGGGCAGTGTGATGGTCTGGGGTTGCTGCAGTTGGTCAGGTCTTGGATCAGCAACAGTATGAGGTCAGCTGATACCTGAATATACTGAATTATAAAAGTTTTAAAGACAGCTTTGTTTAGGGATTGGACTCTCTGATCATCAACACAAGATCTTAGTTAAAAATTGATGCAAAGCTTGATGGAAATTGTAACATTATAGTTGACTGAAAAGCTGTAATCAGAACTATCGGA
>JBAMHX010000004.1:2329760-2343391 GCA_037177515.1 Pseudomugil tenellus
TTCATTCATTCATTCATTCATTCATTCATTCATTCATTCATTCATTCATTCATTCATTCATTCATTCATCCACCCATCCATCCATCCATCCATTCATTCATTCATTCATTCATTCATTCATTCATTCATTCATTCATTCATTCATTCATTTCCCATTTCAGTTCAGGGTAGTGGGGAAACTGGGGACTGTCCCAGCAACCAACAGGTGACAGATATGGTTTCATACTATTTTTAAATGTAATTTAAATGTAATATTAACTTTTTTACTTCAGATTTTCCTTTTACACAACACAGATTTTTTTTAAAAAAATAAAGCTTCATATTTTTCATCTATTTATGTTTCTGTAAACTAATGAACTATATTTGCTATAAATATACATTTATCAAAACAAACTGGATGGATTTCAGTTTTTTATTTAATTAATTTTTTCATCTATGTAATTTTATTCCTAAAATTTCCAATGTTTTAATCATTTTGATGTTTAAAATGTCATATTTTAAAATATTTGATAATTATTGTGATTAGATATCACAATCACATTGTGATCACAAATCACACGGTATTCATGGAAGCACCAAACATTTACTTCCATCTGGACTTCACATTGTGATCAGAGTTTTTTTTACATGTACACATGTGTACATTTCCACATGTGTGTAGCGATCCCGACCATCCGGACTGACTCGCCTCGAACTGGACTTACATCTATGAAATTAGAAAGATAGAAAGATAGAGCGAGCCTTTAGGTTTAAACAGAAACGAGAACAATGTAAAATGACTCATGTTTATCAGAATAATTGCAGTTAATATCTTCAGTGTTATTTTCACATTTACCAGATTCATCCTGTAGGCAAGACCGGACCCTCTGGTAGGCCGGTTTAGGCCACAAACCTGACATCCCTGCATTAGCAGCTAACTAGCATACACAAGCACACGCACCATGTGACATATCTACCACTTATCTGTTTGTAAAACAGCCATTATGTGATTTAAATAAACAGGATTCTTTCAGGAGAGAAGAAGGAAGTATGATAACTCGTCTCCGGATGCATGAAGGTTTACGGGGCTCTAACGGCTAACGGTTAGCAGCATTAGCAGCACACAACCACTGGACATGAAGGATGTGTGCAGGTGTGGTTTTAAGCATGAAAAGTCTAACTTATCAGTACATCTGTTCATTTAGATGAATTTGTTCTTTCTGCAGATGTGTGAACTTTACTTAGGTTCAGTCATTGTTTACAACCTCTTTCACTTGCTGTTTGGTTTGGTTTAAACATTAATAAGGAGGCAGGTTCAGCGAAACACCATAAATTACACCTAACTGCAAACATGTCTGAATCATATCTTTGCAAGAGAAAAGAGCTGATTCTCAGCATGCAGGTGCCTTGTGAAAGAGATTAAATCCTCAAAAAAACAACAAAAAAAAAAACACAGATTATAGAGATTTTGGTTGATTTTCGGCCTTACATTTAGCATATTTATCATCAGGTGGCCAGAAACAAAGTTACAGCACTACTGCTGTTTGAACCCTTCTTTGTGTAGACAACCTGTTCCTTCTGCTGTAGATTCTCCCGCAAATCTGAATAAATTACATAAACCTTCAGTCTTACAAAGACCGTCGTCCACAAAATGAACATTATTCTCCAGCGAATCAGAGATGAAACCAGAATCCAGCGTTGCTCATATTTCTGGTGCATTCCTCCATTTTGATGGCAGATTTTTCCAAAAGGCCACGGCAGCGCCTGGAGATTTTATCCACATGTGTGGGAGACAGGCCTCTCTTGACAAGTGACTTTTTTCTGTACTTTCAGACATAACTTCAGCTTTTCTTGCAGTGACACGAAAATTTGTGGCGCTTAAGGGGAAGTCGCTGAAACAGACTCACGCAGCTTTCCAAATGTAAAAATCCCAGATGAGTCACCGAGCTGCATCGCTGCTCAACAAGATGCAGATAAAAGCTGCAAACCAAAACAAAAACTAAACAATACCTGAAGCTTTTCGTGGAGACGTCATGTGACTCATCTCCATGTATGAGCGTTCATGCAAATACTGAAATTAGAGATGTTCTGATCCAAGTCAGTACTGTTACTGACCATGTCCATCCCTTTATGAGCACCACGTAGCATCTTCTGATGAAACGGAAATGAAAAATACTTTATTAATCCCAGAGGGAAATTCGAATTCTGTAGTCATTTGGTTCAGCTGGTTGGAGTTTTTCAGGCACTGGAACAAGGTAGGATAGTTTCCACATCACTGGTATTCTTTTCTGACTCAGACTGGTGTTGAACTGGTGCTGGAGAATCGGACATAGTTGTCTTGAGCAGGGAACTCTGGGACTGACACCATCCGGACTTGACACCAGGAGATGTGGAGGGAGATGAGGTTGGGTTCATGTGACTGAGCTGCAGGGTGACAGAGTGGAGGTGTGACAGGAAAGCTCATGGGGCTAGCATGTAGTCTTATTACAGCTAGCAGTTCCATGTCACTTGTGCAGATCTTCTCTTAAACAGTAACATGTCCAGGATGACACCAAAGCTGGTTAACCAGTACTGCAACTCCACCTCCCTTTAGTTTTTCACTGAGTTGTTTATTGCGGTCTGGATGGACTGTCTTGAAGCCGCGTACAAACACATTACAGTCTTGGATATGTTCAGTTAGCACCTGGAGCTCGTCAGTTTTGTTAGCTAGCGAGGTAACATTACCTATCTATTGGGAAGAAATGGTTTAAATCTCCATAGTTGTCTCTCTGCCTCACCCTGCCCTGCATCCCTTTCTCTTTCTTTTCAACTCCATTGAGATTAGAAGTGTTATTTCACTGATAATCTTGAATTTGGAGAGCGTTATCAGTTGATCTTGGTGGTAAATAAGTCTCGTTGCCATGGAGACTTACCATAACAAGTCTTAAAAAAGCAGAAAAAAATTTCTCCTGTATAGCATAGCTTCTTACCAGCGGGAAAAGTCTTCTTGGACAACCCAACTTAACAGCTCATGTCTTAAAAAAGACGCCTATATTACAGAAAACACAACAGAGCTACTACAGTTTGCAGCCACCGAGCCGCCCATTCCAGAATGTAAACTTCTTGATGGAAACTTCCAGCAGGATGATGATCATGTCACAAAGCTCACATCATCTCCAAGTGCGTCTTCATCATGACGATGTGTTCATGTAGTCCGATGGTCTCCACAAATAAATCTCAGTGCTACAGAGCAGCTCTGAGCTGGTGGAAAGGGATGTGCTAGCATGCTAATGTAAAGCAAAATCATTTAAGAATGTTTCCACCACCTTGTCAATTCTCTCACACCAAGAATTAAGACAGATGTGAAGAAAACAGCTGGGTCTGAAAGGGTAGACTGTGGGTGTCAGTGTTCATTGTTCATCACTATGACACCTTCCAAAGGCGATTTTTATTTTGTCTTGATTCATATAAACCCTGAGAAAGAAATTTTATGCAGATTATATTTTCTTTCTTACTCACTCATGGCTGATTGTCTCAGATTTTAATCTGAAGTCTGTGTAATGTTGAAGTGAAGAGTTGGAGTGTTGGAGTGGGATCAGTGTGGATTTAGCGGAATCCTGAGTCTTTCTTTGTTTTGGCTGTCAGGTAGGTGATAAGTGAGATCATGGTGGGGAGAAGATATTTCCGCTCTGTGACCTCTGGAATTCTCTAGAAACACTTGATTTGTGACTAATTCCACAACATGCCCCAAAGTGTCTACAGATCTAGTTTACCCCCCTAAACCCTGCATATTCCTGCGTGGCGCTGAGAAATGAGTCAGTGTCCTGACAGACTGATTATTTCCCTCTTTTTTCTTTTCTTTTCCCTTTTGGCTGGGACTGATATTTGATCCAACACAGAGATCAAACGACTGCAACACTCCACTGCATACTGTACAAAGGTGCAGCAAAGGAAGCTTTTATTGGCATTGTTATGTACACGCACGCACACACACACACACACGGCGAGACATACAGACACACACATGTGGTTAGAGCGCACCCGGTATGCACATAAAGGGTGGAGTCGGTTCGTCGGGACTTTTTCCCCTCCACTCGCTGCGGGGATCAAATTTTAAGTGGAAACACCGCAAAAGAAGAATCCGCTGCTCGGAAATAACGCGGCATCAAACCACTATGATGCAGTTTTGTTATGAGATACTGTTTTGTTCCTTTTTATGAGATCGGATTTAGTTCCTCAGCAGAAAGAAGAGCAGCTGTAGTTTGTTTCCATCCATGAAGAGCACTGCTCTGGCTCTGCCGCGCCTGCAGCCCTCACCGCGACCGGCGCGTAAAAGCGAGTGGCTCCGGAGCGCGCTGGCCCACCATCACTGCCCTGACACCGGTGCAGAGAACGAGGTCGTCGTTCTCGCCACTGGAATAGACCAATACCTGCAGGAGGTCTTCCACCACCTGGCTCACCGCCACCAGGGAGATGCGGTGTTGGCGGAGGACTTCACCGCGCTCTGTGCAGTGTTGGGGCTCCCAGGAGCCCAGAGAGGGCAAAGCACGAAGAAAAACCAGAACAGCAGAGGAAATATGGGAAGAGATGAACAAAATGAAGAGTTTACAGACATATGCTCTGCTCTACCGGAACAACTTTCTTTTAAAGACTTCCACTCGCGGCTCTGCGGGTATTTCCGCGTGCGCAGCGCGCCCGGAGGCACCGGGGAGTGCGCCTGGCGCCTGCCTGTTTCTGATGACACAGAGTTGGTGGAGAGACAGATCCGTCTCCGCTGGCCTCGTGTCAGGCGGAGAAAGTGTGTTAGTTTTGATCTGACGAGCGATCCCGGAACCACAAACCGATCCACGAAAAGTCGGACCCAGGAAGACCCGCGCGTGCCTGGTAGGCCTACCGGATCACTTCAGGATTCCACATGATTAAAAACTTCGAAGTGGAATAGTGTTGCATAAAATTGTAAAAGGTTAAAAAAAATCACAACTAGAATTGATTCTTTGCTCTTTAACATCGTTCAGGGGCATTTTTTGAAGAATTCATCTTTCATATTTGACTTTTTCTCCCTTTGACTGGATAAAAATGTATAAGGGAAAAAAGTGGAAACCCCACGCGGAAGACCCTGCACGTGACGCCGGTCACACAAACGCGACGTTATGTAGGAATCTGCTTTGATTGTGGCACAGGCTGCGGGTTTTGGGCTGTCATGTGCAGGAGCTGGTTGTAGATCTACGATCTGCATAGTTTGAAACAAATGCTTAGAGTAAATTAAAGCCATATTTGTCACAGATAACAGAAATTTAATGCAGACATTGAATAAATATTTTTTAGTGAAAAGAAAGTCCTCGTGCATAATAGTCAAAAGTAGAAGTAATATCTCTCCTTGTTACCATTTGTGATCCTATTATTATAACTGATGCTTATAAGCTCTTTTTATTCCCATGCTTGGTGGGGATGGATGTCATTTGACCATCTAATAGACTACTTGTTTTATTTACTCCTACAATTTGCTCAGAAAAATGCTTGGTACTAAAAATTACTTCCAAAATTTGCTCTGAAGGTTGTTCAGTAAAACTTTTGCTATTAAAGAAGAGAGAGAAGATCCTAGCTGATATTGGGCAAGAGGCAGGTACACCCTGAGGGGTCACTAGTCAATCAAATGGCTAACTCACATAGACAAACAAGCATGCACAGACTCACTCCTATGGGCAATTTAGAGTCTCCAATCAGCCTATCCCCAAGGTTCATGTCTTTGAACTGTGGGAGGAAGTCAGAGAACCCACGCTAACACGGGGAGAACATGCAAACACAGACTGCCGGAGCCGAGGCTCGAACCAGTAATCTTGCTGTGAGGCCACAGTGTTAACCAACAGAATCACTGTGTAAAGAATATTTTTTAAAGAAAGTTCAGGAAATCAACAGATATTATGCAGGTTTGATGCATTACATGTTCTGTAGCTGGATTAGTGAATATTTATTCTCCACTGACAGTCTGTTGCCTTATGTCACATGAATCTAGTTCACTGTAAAGGAATAGTGGTGGAAATAAAACTTTGTGACTAATGGTGCACTCCAGTTGACTCCAGTTGAGAGTAGGTGACTTTAGTGCAAGGAAGCTGCATGGACGTCTCCAAAATAGCCAATTTTTTACCCATTGTAAAAATGTGCACCATGTGAACACCAGATAATTTATGATTAATCAACCACACATACCAACATGACTTTTTTTTTTTTTTACAAGCTAGCCACAATGAGTATCAATAACAGCAACTTATTGCTGTTTACATTGGAAACCTAGAGACACAAAATATACACAATTGTAAATAATTTTATAAAGACAATAATGAACTACACATGGCACTACTGTTTTTAAATGTGGAATATCGGGGTTGCTGTTTGTAAAATCAAGATCACGTCTTTATTACCAGCTGAATTACTCTGAATTCCTTTTGGACAACTGGACACACCATTAAAGTCATTATTGGTTTGTTGGAATCAGGGTTCAGCTTCACATCTGAAAACATGATTTTATTATTTTATATGAAAATATCACGTTTTATCTGTTTTGTTTGATTCAGTGAATTATTCAGGACTTGAAAGGAGGTGGACCAGTTCCAGTTCGTAACACAAAATGGGTTGTTCTATACCACATTGTGTTTGGTGAATGTACTCTCGATTGTTGGAAAATTTATTGTTTTTGTTGCTTTTGGTTGTTTCAGTCATTACTGAGACACCCTTAAGAGAGCTTAACTTGTGTTGGTTATTGTCCAAAATTGAGATTGCTAGTGCAATTGCTAGTGTTGCTCAGCAACACGTGAGTTGAGCTCATTTGAACTTAAGCTAATGTTTAAGACTCCATCATCAAGACGTTCTTGTAATCTATTTTATTTATCTATTTATTTATCTATTTTATTCATGTATTTATTATATTGAACTTAATGTCCGAGAATAAATAAAGTTTCAGTCTCATTAGTGGGTAAATGCAAGACGTTGAGAGAAAGTGTTCTGCTATGTTTACAGTAATAAAAGTATAACTGTTAATTTAGACCATTTAGACAAATTTCTAGTGAGTTGCTGTTATTGATACTTATTGTGGCTAGCTTGTAAAAAAAAAATCATGTCAGTATGTGTGGTTGACATCATGGCCCAGTCTAAGCTCATTTAGAGATGTAATCTGTCCAATTAATGTTATCATGTCATACTAGCTTAGTCAGCGCTAGGTAACGTAGGTACTGAGGTACGCTTTAGCGTCTTAATAGTTTGTTTTCATCTCTAATGTGAAAACCTTGATGAGTCGAGTAGATGTGTAAGCCCTAAATAAACTCACCGAAATTAAATTATGACATTGTTTCTCCACAATAGCTTAAAACCTCTTGAGCAGTGGACTAAATTAACATAGCTAGCTTCATGCTAATATCAGGTTAATAGTCTTACATAACCTTAGTAGTTCTACTTGCATTGGGACAAAATCATTCTGGAAATGTGCAGACAAACATCAGTATTTTTAAAGACAACTACTTTAACATTTACTTGGAACTGGCATTCTGATACTGGTAATCCATGTCTGTAAGGATTTTCCTGTCCCCCCTCCTTCATTGACTTGTCATTGCCTGAGTTGGCAGGTAGGATGTCTATCAGATTTCGGAGCAACCTCTTTCATTCCACCCCTGATGTGGCTGGTTGTTTTGTTCTCGTGATCCTTCTGTTTAAGTAAAATTAATATTTGGTTTTGAATTTCTCCAGATGAAGTTGCAGCTCTCAGGGAACTGGTGGAAGACCTCCGCTCTGCGCTGCAGGGGAGTGATGCTCGCTGCCTGGCCCTGGAGGTGGCCCTCAGACGGGAGAAGAGCAGCACCATCCCTGTTCCTTCTTGCTACAGTGCTGCTATTTCAACTCCTTCATCCTCCATCACCCTTGTTCAAGGAAAACTGATTCCAACTTTAAGACTGAAGGGGCAGCTGAGTAGTGCTCGAGGAGATGTAGCAAGGAGGGTGCAGAGGAGATTGGACATCAGAGACCCCCTTCTTAGGGAGCTGAAGCTCATCCGCTCCTCACGGGATGGGCAGCTGGAAGAGGCCATCAAATACAATGAGCGTTTGGAGGAGGAGCTGCAGTGGGCCTACCGGGAGGTGTGTCGGCTGCAGGGGGTGGAGTCCATGCTGAAGAAGGAGAACGCTCAGATAAGGTAGGAGTTATATTAAAGCTTATGTTATGGGCTTTTTCCATTAGTACCTACTCTGCTCTACTTGACTCAACCATCTCAACAATACTTGACTCTACTGGTTTTCCTTTATAATCTAGGACCCTCCGATGTGGAAGAGGTTCCGAATGTGTCGCAGCTTTCAGACATATGATGAAGCTGCCAACAATAGGCCCTTCCCAACTGTTAGAACCATTTGCCGTTCCCATAAGCTTTTAAGATGTCAACTGTTTTTTCGCGCATTCCGACATATAGGAACGGTGGTCTACAGAACTCAGTTCCTATAACCGTTTAAATTCCTACTCAGAAGCAGGGTCTTTCCGTGCTTCCAATGGAACTACATCTGATCTAGGTGGTAGCTCCACCCATTACCTGATGTTGCGTCACATCGGCCCCTACCAAGGTCCGCATCTCATGTGCGAATGCAAAGTAAAACAGTTCTCCTAGGGAAGGTCAGTTATTAGAACTATAACGTTCTTAGAACTGCATTCCTATAACTCATCTGTTGGACAGAACCTTTTCAAAGCTACAGAAAGTAAGTCATTGTTGGTTCTGAAGCTGCCATCCGAATCTCTGTTAATACCAAACCTACGAGCTGATCACTACTCCAGCCTGTAGTTACTCTCTGCGCTGGGAACCTCAAGGAAGCCATTGCCGCAATAATATTTACTCGGTACGCAGTATATATAGTGGAAATACCATGAAGCCTGCTAGCCGAGGAAAGTAGGTACTAATGTAAAAGGCCTAATAGTGTAAAGAATAGTAGAATAACTGTTACGTTTGGGGTCAGGAGGCGGGCAGAGGAGGCCAGAGAAGCTCTAAGCTTGGGGCTGCAGAGGGTCCAACAGATCCAGGAGCAGGCCCGGTCAGTTCCACAACTCCAGTCCAGGATCGCTGAGCTGGAGAATGAACTGCTCCAATACAGGTACTAACATCACACAGGTGTGTTTGCGGATCTAGTTACACATCATTTGCCTTAGCTCTTTGCTGATTCGTAATTCATTGCACTGAAGCCAAAGACTTTGTCACAAGTTACACTAAAGTCTGAATTGATAGCCTTCTTTCAACCACCACTACTAATACTGAACCTGAAGTAACTCATGTTTTAGCTTTACAAGTTAATCATGATCGTGTAATGTGAGATTTGTGCAAACCTTGCTGTTTTAGCTTATTGCTCTGATAGGTATGGATCGAAAGCAACTTGTCTTCTCATCTCCTTAGATAGTCTGTAACAGGAAGGTAATAAACTAAAGTTGAACCAAGATAAGACAAAGAACAACATATTTTATTCCAAAATTTAATAGAGACAAAAACACAGTTTAAAGTGGAGAAAACACTGGTGGTCACACTTTTAAACACCATTTCCATGCAATGCAATTTACTTACAGATATTTCTACGTCATTGAGTTTTTATTTGAGGTATGTTGTTTGTCTTTCTCTTTAGGAAATCAGCTGTGAAAATCTGTAATCAATCACTTAATAGCACTGATTTAAACTAAAATCATAGTGAATCATAGTGAAACATAGAATTCAACAGACTGTCGCTACATAAGCCCACTAGAGTGATAGTTTGATTTATCATACTTCTCAGTCTGTTGCTAATCAAATTGAGGAAAAACACACAAAACAGGAAAATGGTTAAATAAAGAAACTGAAAATGGTCTAATGTATGTTTGTGTTGTCCGTGACTATGTTATCAGTGACGTACGTCAAGTTTGCATAGAGACGATGGAAAAATGTCTGTCTTAGACCTCAGTCTGTCTGAACCCCAGTGCTGCATTTGACACAGTAAACCGCAATAAATTACTCCAATGACTGGAGAGCTGGGTGGGCATCTCTTGTTCTGTACTACAGTGGATCAAAATGTACTTAGGGAACAGGAAGTACTTTGTATCAATAAGTAACTTTACATCTGAGCAGACAAGAATTACATGTGGAGTTCTACAAGGCTCCCTCCTGGGGCCTCTTCTGTTTAACATCTACATTTTAGCAATGGGGCATGTCATACAGAATAACAACATTAGTTACCATAGTTACATTACAGTGTTATATTACAGTGTTAGTTATATTACAGTCTTACCAGTAGACTGTGGTCCTGCACAGGATTCATTTAAATTCAATTAAGTTTTATTTGTATAGTCCCATTTCACGACAATGTTTTCTCAAGATGCTTCACAAAGATCAGTTTGAGCCAATACATAAAAAGTAGCCATCAAACAGATTGTTTCTGGTCAAATGGGCACATAGTTGAGCAGAAACTATGTTCTCCGGAATTTACTCTCTACTATAAATGTGATCAAAAACACAAAAAACTTTGTCTGAATCTAAATGATTATTCATTGTCAGTGAGTGTTTTTCCTCAATTTTTGGCAAGATTGCTTTACTTACTCTATATGCAATGCAATAAAAATATATATCAATAAAATTTTTTGAATTCAGCCTTTTAAATATAGTTTTATTGAAAATAAGACTAATTTGAAAATTTATAGGAAAATTAATTACATCTCGTTTTTCATAGATACAGGCTTTTCATATTTTATTCGACATGCAGATTTACAGTCTACATCCTTAATGTTATTTGTATTTTCTCCATATTATAAAATACAGGAAAAAAACTGAAATGTTACAGAAAAAACTGGGTTTTTTTTGTAACAAAAAAATGATTTTGTTACAACACCTGATTTTATGTTTTTACTGTAATATATTTAGGACATTTTAAAAGAATAACATTAAATTCAACTTTAAATAAGTTTTGGAATTTTTAGTCCAGATCTTTAGCCGAACTGCATCATATTTAACACATGGTATCTGTGTTTGCATCAGGTGGTGCTGCACCTGCCTCCCACCAGCCGACCCCAAAGACTCCTGCAGTAAGACAGGTACAGATGGTGAATGTCTGCAACGGGCAGTAGAAGGCAGAGCTGCTTCTGATGAAGAAGAGGATGACAACGGGAGGAAGGAAGGAGGACAGTGCTGCCAGTTGGTGGTCAAACATGTCTGCCATCTGCAAAGCTGTGGAAAAGGGTAAGCTAACTCTGTTGTTAGCACAACCCGGATTCATGTAAAGAAGTCTTTAGCTCACTTGTTTTGTCCCAGATGTCAGAAGGATGAGGCCACATTTCAGAAACACGCCCCTGACAAAAACCCAACCAGCACACTGAAGGACAGCGTGGTCTGCTGCAGCTCAACACATCCCAGCCACAAGAAGCCAAGTGGAAACAGAAGATTTGAAAAGGAGGCGGTGAGGAAGATGGCCATTGATTTAACATTTGAGTGAACACAGAGGACTTTTAATAAGAAAAGTGTTTAAACTGCATCATTATAAGTGTCTGACAATAGCTGACAAATCTCTGTAAACATTGCACAAGAGGTCACCTGTTTAGGAGATATAAGATGATAGCCAATTATTTTATCCCAATTTAAATTACAATCAATATTTAAGTGCATCTTGACATGTTTTATCCAGCTTGCCTTGTCATATTCATTCTACCATTTATAATGTAAATTAAGAAAATGTTTAAATTGTTGACTACTCATATCTGTGTTTATGTGATAATATTTAGTTATACAGAAATAATTTAAAAAAGGGAATATAAATAGTCTGGACTTATTCAGAACCTTCTAAGCTAAGAAAGGCTCCAAAGAGTTCTACATGATGTTTTCCATACAGAAATCTATACCACTATTTAAATTATGGACTTAAATCTAATAATCTGAGTTCATTTTGCTGGACCTGACCTGAGAGGATAGAAAAAGGATAGAAAGAGAACAGAAAGGAAAGAGAAAGCAAACAGAAAACAAAGAGGAGACAGAAATACACCACAAAGAAATAATGTGGTCCAACCAGATTCTAAACCATTTGGTACACCTGTATAGAAATATAAAGGATTTCTCATGTGTACTTACAGGTGTATGTCGTGTTATGTTAACTTGAATTCAAGAGGGACAGACACAGACCAGAAACATCTGAAGAAACTAAGCATGGGCGGGGCCCAGACCCAGTAGGGGCCCAAGGGAAAGTCGCTGGAATTTGAAGATCCTGAGCCTCTATCATGAATGAAGGAACTGAGAAATAAAAGCATATGATAAATTTGCTCCCAAGAGCCCAGGATACATTCCCATAATGTTGAATGTCAACATTGTGTCATGATATTGAGGTGTTTGACCCACATGCACAAGAAGCTAACCAGGAGAGATTAAAAAAGATTTATTGAATGAATGATGAGGGATGATGACCAATAGATCCACAGGCTCTGTAACGACAGGTGAATAAGTAAAGGCTCAATAGAGAAAACTGTTCAACAGGGGTTCCTTGTTGGGGGTTGAGAGGATCTAGGTAGAGGAGTGCCAGAGAAAATATATTGTAGGCTGATAACCCAAGGAGATCTCAAAACGGGACAGGCCCATGGCAGAAAAAACAAATGAGTTGTGTGCATACTCAATCCAGGGTAGATATGGGCACCATTTCAAAGGGTAGTAGATGTGACGCAACGAAGGGCAGCTTCATATGCTCAGTTTGACCATTGGACTGTGGATGATAGCCCGAGGTAAGGCCAACTTTGGTCCCCAGAACAGAACAGAAATGTTTCCAGACCTTAGACACAAACTGGGAAACACGATCCGAGAGAATCTCCTAAGGGGTGCCATGTAAACGAAACACATGTTTGATAAGCAACTGAGCAGTCTTGAAAGAAGTGGGCAATTTCTTTGGAGGTTGGAAGTCTATATGAGTGTAGGTTCTGGAGGGGAATAGGAAGTGCCTGAAGCAAACCCGCAGGAAGTTGGTTTCCCGTCTTGTTTCTGGCACAAACGGAGCAGGCAAAGACATACTCACGAACGTCTTTGTGGATTGTGGTCCACCAGAATCTATGAGAGATCAAGTAAATACTGCGACTGACTCCAGAATGACATGAAAATTTAGCTGTGTGAAACCAGTTGATGAGACAGGACCTAAGAGAAGTGGGGACATAAACACGGTAGGGTGGACCGGCTCCCGGATCCAGCTCTGTCTGTTGAGCTGTCTTTACGAGGTCCTCGATCTCCAAGGTGAGTCTTTCGATGATACAACTGAAGGAAAAATAGGAGATGGAGACTTGTTTGTGTTGTCAGGCAGAATTGAAAGGAAAAAGATGTATACGGAGTATTAAAATGAAATTGTAAAAATTGTTCGCATTATCGTGCAGGATATCCATCGGCGGTCGAGGCGAAACCATTATTTACGAGACACTCCACATTCGGGGTTGAAATGATGGCCACGAATGTACATAATGAATAGTGTGCCATCAAAAAAAGTCAGGAGTAGAGCATTTTAAGTTTGGAATAGTATGTCATGTTATGTCATTATATTTTTTGCAGAAGATCCTTAGCTGATAGGCTTTTTTTTATTCAAGGCTCTCGAGTGAAGAAGACGCGTTTCTCTTCTCTCCCTGTATATATATATATATATATATATATATATATATATATATACATATGTATA
>JBAMHX010000004.1:2343491-2356823 GCA_037177515.1 Pseudomugil tenellus
TAGAATGATAGGCCTATACCTACAGGTAAAACATGTACCACTGCCATAGGTGCCTCAATAAGAATTTTAAACAAACTGTAGATCATTCAATACCAATAACACACCAAAAATATTGTGTGTTGTTAGAATAAAAAGCACATAATAAACAATTGGTAGCTGTATAAACCTCTATCAAAGATACACAAAACTTATTTGTAAACTCCCACACAGTGGCGTTTTCTCCCAGAGGCCAAGGGAAGGAGTGCCTCCTCTATTTATTTTATGTTTACTATATATTTACTATATTTACTATTTACTGTTACTTACTGCTATATTTACTATTTTACTATATGTTACTCAAAATTACACAAAAATCAGTTTACGCAGCTTGCAAATCACACTGAGTCCATTTTCTCTCCATAAAGACACGAGAACGAACGCGTGTGACCGCAGCACGCAGAGGACCACAGAGCAAACGGATGTCTTCTTTTGAGTGCCTGTCAATCAATCCCTAAACTTTTCAGACTCGGTAGTAGCAGTTGCTACAGATTCTGCTATCTCGTCCTTGTCAAACTTGATAGCCTTTACTCTTTTCTGACTGTATTTTTAATGAAACGTGATCATTATGATGAGAGAAAGTTAACTACGCAAGAGATCTAAAGCAGCCTACGTAAGCGCAGGCAGCCCGATTTTTTTCTTTCTTTCCTCTTTTCCTCGATTTTCCTCTTTTCCTTGATTTTCCTCGATTTCCAGGAGAGCTTAAAATCACAAATATAACTGTATTTTTTAATAAAGCGTAACAAGTAAGTAATATACAACTCACTCACTCTCACACACACTCACAAACAACGGCTTGGTGCCCCTCGGAGCACTTGGTGCCCTACGTGCAGTGCGTAATGCGCGAGGTGGAAGCGGCGGCCCTTATACTTAGTATACCTGTTTAGGTCCCCAAGAGGACGATCTGTATCGAATTTTACGATTATCAGATTTATTGTTTCCCCACCAGGTGGCGCTTTATTCACGAAAAATTCGATTTTTGGCTAAATCTCTGGAGCTATTCGTCTGATTGACCTCAAATCAAGTGCAAATAAAAGGTCATGACCCCAGTTTGCGTCCTGTCCAGATGTCATACCGGGCTGGTTCAAAGTTTCAACACCAGGTGGAGCTTTGTGACTGTACATGTGTGTCTTTATATTATTGTATTGTTTCTATTAGAGGATTGGGGAATTGGAGGATTGGGAGTGTTCGGGGATATGTCCCTAGCAGTCGTTTCCGACAGTATAGGTCTTGTTTAAAACATGTGTGTTGCTGCAGGAAGCATGGAATACCTAAAGGTTACCAGCCTTAAGGGACAGGATTTGGAGTTCCCGGCACAATATGATAAGTAAAAATGCTTATTGTGTTCCTCCAGAACATGTCCCGCAGAGTCCTGGGGAAGCTAGTGATGGACCGCTTGGAGGCGTGTAGCAGAAGTGGAGGTGGTAAGTCTGCTCGGTGTCTTCCAGATTGTCTTTTTGCTTATGCTCCTTGCATGATGTTTCATTACATTCTCCTATAGGTCCAGCTGAGGTCCTGCAGACTGCCGATGTCCTCTGTGTCCATCTTTCCTCTAGTGATGTCCTCCAAGACAAAGAAGGGGATGATGGAGGGAGACAGAGAGAAGAAAAGTCTTTGTCTCCACCTTCAGGACATCCAACCAGCAGCATCAACTCTCTCCTCATACCTGGTTAAATCTGCTAATTTAATGTCAGAATGTACATATGTTTGTATTTGCTTAATCCAGTTATTTTGCTTTTATTTAATATAAATTATTATTTCGTCTGAAGAATTTGTTAAATGTTATGAACATATAAAAAGAGGTTGGGGTTTCCAAATGTTGTTAAAATGAACTTCAGAGCTTTGATAAGCTGCTAGTTTTTGAGAAATGGAAGCAGTTTTTTGTCTCAAGGTAAAACTGATCACGATTCTTAAAATTATATAAAACATTCCTCAGAAAATATAAATGAAGTCTGTTTCATTGAAAAGTATCTTTTTAAAGTGGTGCAACTAAGCTCCCACTGTGGCTCCCATCTTCATCCTGTCTCTTTTCTGAGAACTCTCGCCAGTAAAAGTCAGTCTAATGTTGACTCATCTTATCTCTTGCTCTGTTGCTTTCTCTTTTTCTCTCTTCCTCCAGTTATTTCCTCTTGGGTTTCTTTGCACAAGACTGTGTTGATATCCAGTTGCTGGATAAAGTGAAACACAGCTGTAAGGCACTGCCCCAGACGGGAACAAAGCCGATCAATGACGGCTCAGGGAATGAGCCAGAAAGACAGTTTTAGGGCTTGAAACTTATTTAGTGTTGCTTTAAAGGTAGAGTAGTAAGAGACACTACTTGCCAACAAGGAAACTCAGCAAATGCTTGGGGCCCTGAGCCAGAAGTGGGCCTCAAAGAGCCAACCATCAATCAAGACAGAGCAGTGACAATCTGGAGAGTTTGGAAAATACATTTTGACCCTCTTACATTTTGGAGTGTACATTGAATACACAATTAAATAGTACAAACCCCTTTTGTCATACTTTCCACCGAAGCCACGCCTTCAAAATGCAGAATTGTGCAATAAATCTTCACAAAGCATCACAAGCGTGTTTGCTGTCTTTTGTTGAAATATGCCATTTGTTCCTAAAAACCAACATTGCTAGGTTGCGGGAAATTTTATGTTGGTCACCAAACTAAGAGTTTAAGCCCTAAATGTTTTCACTTCAGCCCCTGGTAGCTAAAAACTACTTGCAACCTGTACTGTACATTTTCTGTTAAACGTAACTGCCTCCTACTCCAGTAAAGTTGATGGTGTCTATAATTACAAAAGCTTACTAAGATTCTTAAGTTAAGACAGTATGATAACATTAGGAACTGAATAAATTACATATCTTTTCCTCCAGTCGCTCTGATCTGTTGCCTCTCGACCACCAACTTGTGTTATCTCTGGTGTTATGGCTCAAAACATTGGGAAAGCGCCTGTAATATGCTAGCTAGCCAGGTTCTGGCGCTCACTTTGATGCCTTTACAAGTGACATTGCCTGATTCAGGCACAAAGAGCTGTAGGAACAAATTAACATCCAGTCTTTTTGAAAGGGTTGGTTAAAATGATTGGATGGTATATTTTCATAGTCTCTTTTACAGGTGTGTACTTTTTGTTTTACATTGTGTGTTAGAGCATTTCATTATTTGGCTGCAGTTGAGGTGTGAAGGGAAGTAATATAGTAAAGAATAGTCCTGGAAAACATCTCCTGCTCTACCTTAAAGGTTCTTATATTTTCTAATCTGTGTTCTCTATTTTAGCTTATCTCCAATGAATTATTACTTGGGTTTTGTTCATAGACATATAGCTAAAGGTGGACTCTGTAAACTAGAACTCCTTCAGGAGACTTTGTGCTTTCCTCCTCATGTTTTTCATCACAGTAGTTTTTTTCCGTTAACAAAACAACATTTAACAGTTAAACATCACACTGCATGGTGCACTTATGTGCAAGTTCTTTGATTAACAGGAGAGGATCAGAGTGGTTACTCCTTTTTCACTGGTTTGTGACCTTAAAATAGCACCACGCCACTGCCTGATATATATACATTTTGCAGTCAGTGTGCTCATGTTGTAGAACAAGAAAGGTATGTAACTGCGCTAACACAAAAAGGTCTAAATTTTGATAATAAGAAAAAGTTTGATATGAATTGAACTATAATTTATTCCCACCCAACATGTTTGACATGAATTGGAAGTAATTGTTTAAACTTAATTAAAGTGAATGACGTTGTTATGTGTTGACATGATGGAAATAAAATTGCATTTAACCAAAAAGTAATTATTCCACCAGGCAATTAACAAAATGTAAAAAGGAAAATTTTTCCATTTTCATTCTGCTTAGTGCATTTCAGAGTCTTGGTTAGAGTCTATCCCAGCAATTAACAGGCAGAAGACATGAATAAATCATTGTCTGCAGCACTGTTTACCGTCTCCAACCATAACATCTCTGCATTGGCTAGATGGTACATGACTCAATGTCAGCATGACCTCATATTCTTGGACTGCCTCATGTAACTGCCTCTTGTCATCAAGTACTCAGCATGGGGCTGTTTTGCATACCAGAATATGTCAAAACCTGCATGCTTTAAGCCATGCCAGTGAGCTGCCATTGCTCCTAGTCTCTGGGAAATGAAAACAGTATCCATGTGGAGCTGGAAATGGCCAAACTCTTGCTGTCGAGGTGCTTGTGAGACTTACGCAGAAGCAGAACCCACCATGAGAACTTAACTGTCCCTGCCAGCTTGAGGGAAATAGTGCTCAGAAGTCCAGTTCTGGGCCTCAAGGGTAGTGAGTCCAGTCTGTGTTAATGTACTTTAGGTTTTCGTGTTCTACTAGAGAAGAAAAGACGAGTAGATGAGAGGCTTAGTTAGTGTTTGCGTATTTTAACACCATGTTGGTTCCTCTCTCCATGCTGAGTCGAGCAAACCGATATGAACAAATTATTTCTGAGTTTGGAAGTCAAAGTCTGGTTAAAGTGAGCAAGCAGGCTGATGTTTGCTTAGGAAAATGCTAAGTGTGTGTTGAGGAGACTGTATGGCTGTTAAGGTTAAGGAATTGGACTTACACAAAGCAGACACAAATCTCAGGTCTTTGCCTTTTATCCTCAATCTTTTCAAAGATAAACCTTGATCGTACCTGCGCTTAAAATATTAGTTCTTTTGCAACTAAAATAGATCTTGTGAAATAAATCTGCCTTCTTCTGACTTATAATCATTAAACGGAAGAGATTTCTCAGTACTTCAGCCTCACCCAATAAACATGTAAGGTAAACTAAACGTTGCAACAACAGCTTAAAACCAGGCGATTCAGCCATACTGGTTTCTCACAGGGCACATTATGGGTCATTAGAACGGTTTCCACAGGAGCTCGCTGTCACTCTACCAAATGAAACTTTTCGGCTTAATCTGGAGGAAACGCCCCAAATACCAACTATCTCCTCTATGGTATGTTCAGGGCCACATACATGGGCTACATGAAACCAGTAGTTTCAGTAAAGGTGATGCAAAAATACTCATAATGGTGTGTGAAAATCCCAGTAGATCGTCAGTTGCTGAAATACTCTGAGCAACAGCGTCTCCTTATCTTCTCATTCTGAATCAGTTTGATCCTCAATACTTCCATGATTGGCTGGTTAGATATTGGTTTTACAAAGCACCTGGACAGCTAGAGCTGATAAATAGCTGGTGAGTATCAATATAATCATGTTAAGTTTCCTAACATTTCCTAACAAAAGGAGGTTCAGAGCTGACAAATAATTAGGTAATATAGGTAATGAAAAAACACCACAGAGACAGGTGATTGTATGAAATAACATCATCATTTATTTCCAGCAAATTGTCCTGCAGAGAGAAAGCCTCACTCCTGTATCACCAAAGCGCTGTTACAAGACAAACACAAAGACTTCCGACGCAGCAAGGCAGCATGTGTCTACATCAGCTTTCTTTAAAGGCAGCAGAACAGACGGCTCCATCTTGAGCCTCAGAAGGTTTGATGGTTGCTGTGACTCCCTGTGAGCTGAGGGAGGGTCCAGGTTAACAAGACTGGTTTTAAAGGCTGAGTGTGTTACATTTAGAGAAAAAAACATTCCTTGAATCAGGACAAGAGACACATTTTTAAGGTTTGTTGGTTGGAATCTCATTTCTGATGCTTAATTAGATTTCAAACTGCTCAGATGCCACATGAAGCGGCCTGCTGAGCAGATTTCAGCTCTTTATTCCCACTGCCATGTCATATATTATTACATTACATTACTCAGCTTAATCAACATTCTGTACATCTTTTATTAATCACAGCTAACTAAAGAGAGACTACACTGTGGTAAACCTAAGTCCTGATTGGTTACTCTGAGTTGAGCTTGGCTCTGATAGGTTAAGGCCATTTTATGTCTCAGAAGTTCCCATTTAAAAGTATGGGCGATGTCTGAACATGTGGGTAATAACTTGTATTAGGCACAGTACTAGTGATTAACCTCACCACCGTTTTACTGCAGTGAGCGCCAAAAAGCTCCACTGGCCTTTTGTGAAGAAAAAAACAGATGAAAAAAAAAAAATAAAAAGGAAATTGACAACACTATGGTGACAAATAGACTGAGTCAAAATGAAATGACAAAATAAACAACCTTATTTATAGAATAAATATAGTATGTACAATTTGCTTTGTGTGCTTCTAAAATAAATAGACTTAGCAGTACTTGCCTTTTTATATAAGTATTCACAACTTTCCATGAAAGTGGAGGCAGAACGCTGGCACCTGGTCAGTAAGAGTGAAGGATACAGAATGATAGGAAAAAGATGGATGGATGCTACTCTCAAAACAGATAAGAACAAGTTGAGAGTAATCACTCTGGGTGGACGACCAAAAGGACACTTATACAGAGGCTTTTCAGTCTAGTAAGTCCCTGTAGTGCTCTCTGGTGGTGTTTGTGCAGACTACAGTACTTTCTTGCAATTAGCAAGTGCAGAAAAGTTAATTTGTGTTGGTGGCTTTTTCCTTCATGAGATTTATGACACAAAACAATCATCTTAAAGAGTTAAAAAGATTATGGAAATGGAGGACAGAAATACAAAAAACATATATATTTAACATAAATGACACTTTAAAAAATCTTTAAGACTAAAACAAAGTGTCTAATAATTAAAATAATCAAGTTTTGCACATTCACACTGTGCCCTGCACATGCATTCTGCTGGCCCCTTTTCAAAACAGACAAGTGGCAGAGTAGTCGAGCGACATATGCAGGTTTCTCCTGGATCGACAGTCTGTCATGTTGGGATGGAAACATCCTCTTCCTCTAAAAGCCACTGAAAACAGAATGAGCTCATTTAATGGTAACGTGTGGGGGGTGGGGGGCTGCATGTGATGGTACATGTGCAAAAGTTCAACTGATGTTTTAACCATTAAATAAAACCATCCATCAATAAGCAGCTTTAACTAGAGATCATGATTAGAATTTATAACTAATTTATGTGTGACGAGAAAAAGAAAGCTAAGACTAAGAATTGGAAAATGAACGAAATAGAATAAGACAGAAATAGAATAAATTCATGTTACCTCAGAACCCATTTACACCAGAAACTAAATCAATCAGTCCTCAGTAAACAGGTGGTGGAAGTTAGCTGGCTAACCGTGCACTACTCCACAACCAACAAAAACTTTGCAAATTTGCTAAATATAATTAGTTTTCTGTACAGTTAGCAGTATCAACATGGTTTGTGCCTTATCAGCTGTTGTGAAACCCCCCTCTCATAAGAAAAAAGAAGAAAAAAAAAGTATATAAGATGCTGCTAATAAGTCAGCAGGCAGCATATTACAAGATTTACAAACCAACAGCTTGCTGGCATATTAGCTTAGAGAAGTAGCTATTGCTAACTGAGTAAAAGCTTCACAAATGTCAATATTTACTGAAAGTTTTTAATCCAATCTCATTTTGTAGAGCAATTTATACCAGCAATGATTAAATAACATGTTTAACCTATGTTAGCAAACTCTGAAATCTATGGTACCTCAAATTTTAGCATTGTTAGCTAAAATTACATTGTCAAAATTCCCCTTCCCTTCAAGTTATGAAGCACAGGATTTCCTTTGGAGTTAACTGGCCCCACTTAATTTGCCAGTTTAAATGCTGGTGTGTTGTCTACTGAAACTGAAAATATTGTTGATGTGAATGGGCTCTGAGACATCTTAAAGATTTAATGACTTGTGTTTTTGGTGATTGAATCTATAGGCTAGTAGACTTCACTTAGCCACAACATCCATGAGCTCACAGCATCCTTGGTCAGTCTGAAACAATTCAGTGCTCATACAAAATTCATAGAAAATATCAGCTATCTCTAGCTTTGATCTCATCTAAGGCACCTTTATCCATCAGTGAACACAGAGATGTTCACCTGGCTGAGCTCTGCAGGCTAACACACTGCAGCTTCTGGAGCATCTTAGCCGTCTGGCTTATGAAACACAACAACTAGCTAGTTCCAGTGTATAGCTGGAAGATGGTTTCAAAGAGGGGGGAACAATGTTATTCTCACCTGGAACAATAAGCTGCTAATATGACTTTGCTAGCAACTTAGCATTTATTAGTGAGCTGTATCTGGAGCACTGTTAGACTCCTGCTTGACTATCCACAAGTCTGTGTGCTTAATTTGTCTCAAATATAAAATAAAAGTTGTGTGAAGTGTAAATGCTGATAAAAAAATAAACTTTCAGTCCACTGCGGTTAGTCTCCCTGACTTAATGTCCTACTGACACAAAGTCAAAACAAACTGACACATGAATGACATTAGACTTCACATAAAAGCTAATCTGCAGATGTGATGTAGCACTTGGTGATTAAGCATTCTACACTCATTTGGATATTTTTTTCTTTCTTTTCTTCTTCAAGTGTTAAAAGCCGATCTTTTAAAAGAGAGGGGCTAACGTCCCCATTGAAAATAATGAGGAATTGCCATACAGAACATATAATGATTCATATCAACTGCATTATTCACAAATAACAATCATTGTCATAAACAACAACAAAGATGGAAGGACTCGATTATTAAGCAAGAAGGAATAGGAATAAAGGAAGAGTAATGGAGTCTGTTGGGATTCATCATCGGTGGGAATTTGTTTTAAGGTTGAGGCGAAGATGTCGGTGTTTCCATGGTAACAGAAAGACAAGGACTATTGGAGATGCTTCTATGTCAACAGCTTCCTGATATCCTGAAGATGGTATTCCCTGTGAATGGTACCACCATCCAGAGCCCTGCAGGAGTTTAGCCCTTTAGTTGTTGATGTCCAGCTACAGGGAATCCTCCTTGTCGTCCATGCATAGTAGCTTCCGGTTTGAGAGAGTTGCTGCGTTTTGCTTTCTTCCGTGTTTATCGTTATGCGTTCAGTTGCCCACATTGGTGTCTCTGTCTCCAATGAACCAGCGCATATGGAAGCAGAGCGCGAGGAAGCCGGTCCCCAGCAGGTCACCCAGGGCCGTCAGGTATGGGATGGAGAAGTTGTCGGGGTCCATGCCTCGGCCCCACATCCAGTGAACCATCCAGTCTGCCAGGTAGAGGAGGATCATGACCTGTGGAGGGATTCAAGCGAAGGAGTGACGACTCTGGAGTCTATTGAAACCAACGTCCTATGAAGGGAGAATTTGTGAATCTATAAGAACTGCATGTATACCTGCAATAGTGCAGCCGCCAGGTAGAAGGTGATGAAGATGGGTGTCAGTGTGGTATGTCCCCCCCTCAGCGAATTGATGGTGTAGAGAAAGACGAGGTGGCCAGGGGCAACCAGGAGGAAAAGCACACGAGCTGAACGTGAGTTAACAGCTGAAAGACAGAAGAGATACATTTCAAGATGTCTCCAGCTCATTGTGACAGAACCTGGAACAATGTGTTCTCATGAGACAAAGCGTGGACAGAAGCAGTGGAACATTCCACAACTGCCCAGTGACTTACTGGAGCCAAAGAAGGAGGTGCAGGGGGTGGGGCACTTCCTTGGGGTGTGGTTGGGATCCCCCATGGGCAGACCGTTCATGTGGAGATAGGTGGAGATTCGACTGGCCTGGACAGCCACCAGGTTCCCTGCTACACCTGGTACACACACGGCAAATGGAAACTCAGAACAAATATATATACATATATAGACAGGGTGAAATAGGCGCTGCGCCTCAGCTTTACATCTCCTCACCATTGATGACCGGAGTGAAGACGGCTATGCCAGCAAAGTTCGGGTTAGTGACGGTCTTGTCCAAAATCAGACCTCCAACACTGAAAACAGAAAAACGGTGAAAAAATCCTTTGTGAAGAGCAAAAACCTGACTGACAGTGAATGCATCATAGTTTAACTGATTCTCTGTTTTAGGATGTCCTGTCCAAACCAAACAGATGCAGGTGTAGTATTGTACATGTACAGGCGACAGTTACACAAGTTAAATGATCTCTACCTGCTTATTGCCATGGCGATGATAACCGGCTCCCAGCCAGAATATAGCACCTCTCTGGTGGACGGGATCTTCTGGGCTATAAACACCCACAGGGGGCACATGGCCACAAATGCCGCACACACCAGCGGGTTGGCGTAGTCGTTGTACTCTGAAGTAGAAATGTACATAAAGCTAAATAGAAGGTTTATCATTCCTTCTTATATATTAATACGTGTATGTTTTTTCATTTTAAAGTAAACCTTCACTTTCAGTTTGAATTTTCTTTACTTTATTTGCACATAATTTAGATTTGAACTAAATGCAAACATGCTACATTTTCAGTAATACTTCTAAGACCCATTAAAAAGTTAAATGCATTTTTCCCTAAAATATATTTTTTATTTTAAATGTACATGTTTCCTGTAACATTAGCTTTTTTATGTCCTACATTGTGTCTTTTTATAAAACACTTTTTATGTTAATTTTACTTGGGTTATAATTTTTAAAAACGGGCAAAGCAGCTTAAACTGAACAACATGTAAATAACAACTATTTAGAAGCAGCTAAAAACCAAAAACCAAAACAAAAACCAGTTACAGTTCCTGTTTTATCCTCCAGGTGGCAGTGTTACAGCTCTACTATCATCACAGGAGACTTCAAAACTGCAAAAACAAGCTTCCAGCCCGCAGATAGCTTCCTGTCTGAGTGAAAATAGCCCAAATATGCCCATTGCGGGAGTATGACGTGTAAAGTGGAGCTATAAAGATAGCTGCCGCAGTTACAGGACTGTGTTTGTCTGTTGGTGGCGTGGAGCTGAGGGAACGGCGGGGAGTTGGGTGTGTCGCTGGGGAAAATACTATCACAGACCCAACAGTAAGGCCAAATAGCTGTGGAGCCTCTCACCCTAAAACAAAGCGAGGTGATGTGTGGGAGGCTTTCATCCTTATTTATAAAGTCAGACGCAGAGCCACATTTCATATGTTCCACACATGCTGCTCCCTTTTCGCAAAGGCTTTGAAGTTGTAAGAATCACAAGGACATGATGATGGTGGCTGTGAATTAGAGTTGCACACATGACGCCGAATGAGTCTGCTTTTGATTGACAGCTGAGAGATAAATGCAGCAGCTATGATGAAGCTCAGGTTTTGCTGTTCATGTGATAACATGCAAACACCAGGTCAACAATGCTAGCACATACTTCTGCAGCTTCTACAGCTTTTCAGGTCTTACAAACAGAATAAATAAAGATTTTTATAATGACACTGCAACTTGGAGCTAAATTTGGACTTTTTTTATAAGGAGATTGACACCAGGTTTGTAGAAGACCTATCAGATGTTAATATGTAGTTAAAATACAAACAAAAATATTGTTAATTTGTTTTCTAATTTTGCTAAAGGCAAAATAATGACTTCCTATTTTTTTTAAAAATGGACTTTTCTCCCTAGTTTTTTCTGTTTTGAAAGGGTAAATTCTTACTGCATTGTTATTGACTTTTAGTACAAGATGACATAAATATTTATCTATTTTAATTTGTTTTATTGCTTTTAATCTTTTATTTTATATTATTCCTGATTGTATTGTTTCAACGGTTACTTGCCTGCTATATATTGTATTAGTTTAGTTCTATTTCAGATTGCAACTTTGGGAAACATCAGCTGAGGAAAAAGTGTTATAAAAATACATTTTGACTTGAGAATTTGATTTGAATAAGTCTTGACATCATGTAAACTCAACCTCAGATGAACAACATGGCACTCTTCTTTTTAAAGCCATAAAACTACAAAAATGCATGAATGAAAACGGGATCGTTTTAAGTACAATTAACACTTATAGAAGGTTAAAAACTCATAAAAGTCAATTTTTGCATGAAATGGCCCCTTTAAAACACCTCAGAGCAGCAAACTAACAGAACTTAAACACCAGATGATTACACGGCGTGGCACATACTTCTCAATTCATTGAGTAAAATCCACTTACTGTACATCAGTTTTAGCAGTGTTACATTCATGCGACTAGTATTACCTAACTCCTTGTAGAGCCCTGTTGAGATGCCTGCCAGCAGGGACAGGGTGATCAGGTCTCCGAGGCTAGCAGCGATGGGGGTGGCCACGTTGTCGGGGTTGATGCCAACCTTTCTGGAAGCAACGATCACACCGATCATGATGAGACCTGAGGGATTGCAAATCAGAGGCTTCATAACAGAGAAAATATCTAATGTGAAAGTCTGTGAACATATGATACTCTTTATGGGAGTGGTTCCAAACCTGAGCCCTGAGGGCATTCAGAGCTATTTCCATTTATGTCCCTACACTGTCCATATTAAGCCTATATAGTGCTCATTTTACTTTTTGCTTAACCAAAAGACATGGTGTGAATATAATTTCAATATAATTTCAGCACTGGGTGGGGGTGTGGGGCAATAGGTCCAGAGCTTTTAGTAGTTATTTCATTTTTAGGATCTGCTTGGCCAGGGTTTCAGGCAAGCCAAGTCCAGTTGAAAATCTGACATCCACAGACTGCAGACAGCTGAAACGCTGCAGGTTATATACTGTCAACTCAGTCTCATCCATTGTGTTGTGAATCTCAGATAAAAATGATATGATGGAATTTCTGGCTCCTGTGCAACAATGACCCATACCACACAGGGTAAGTTGTACCATCAGCTGTCTCTCTGATTGGAGACTGAATCAACGGCCCGATTCGATGCAACCGATCCGTTTTCTTTAGCTAGTTTATTATCTTTCATAATTTGGCTTGTATGAAGACCGTTATTATAAATTGAACCAATGTGAATTTGTTATTAGCTTAATCCAATTGCTGCATGGTGGCAAGGTGGTTAGTGCTGTAACCTCATAGCAAGCAGGTTGCCGGTTCGATCCCCGACTCAGGCGGTGGCCTATCTGTGTGGAGTTTGCATGTTCTCCCCGTGTTAGTGTGAGTTCTCTCCGGGTTCTCTGGCCAGTCCAAAAACATGTGCCTTTGGGGTAGGCTGGTTGGGAACTCTAAATGGACCTTAGGTTTGAGTGTGTGGTTGTTCGTCTATGTGTGTGGCCCTGTGATAGACTGGCGACCTGTCTAGGGTGTGCCCTGCCTTTCGCCTGCTGGCCGCTGCGACCCCATTTTATTTTTATTCTGCTCCCCCTGTGAAGCTAGTTGAAAAACATTTGACGTCCCCCATTAGTACTTATTAATCCCTTAAAAACCAACTTGCGTTGCTTAAACTTCTACATGCTTTTCTTTTCTAACGGAAAAGCATGTTTGCTAGCTGTTTGCTTGCTTGTTAAGCTTGTTACATACTCCACGAGAAGCGAAAAATGTGTTCTTGTTCTTGAGGTCGCAAGAACAAAAAAAAGAGTTCTTGTTCGGCATGGCATTTATACTCCACAAGA
>JBAMHX010000004.1:2413557-2425033 GCA_037177515.1 Pseudomugil tenellus
ATACAAAAAGGTTAATGAACAGGAAATATGATTGTACACTACTACATGTGTGAAACAAATAAATAAATGAAATGAAAATGAGAAGAATATGTTTTCTAGTTTTTAAACTAAACACAAATCTAAATGTGATTTAAGCATAAGAAAGGTTGACTCCACTCACCAGAACACAAACCCATTTCAAACTCATTTCAATCATTTTCATTTTAATCTCCAAAAACAGCAAAACTAACCCAGACGAACAAACGGAAACCAGGATTTTAGCTGTGAATAGCTAAAAGAGCTGTGAGCAGGAAGTTTGTCTTTTCTTAGCGTGGTGGCAGTAAGTGGACACGTAGAGGGCATAAGACGAGTCAGGACCAAAAAGCTATCTACAGCAGATGAACCAGATGTGAAAAGGATGTCCTAAACAAATGAAATCCAATGAAGACCGGAAGCAGGACCTGAGAGATGCATCTGGTCCTTCAGTTGGCTGAAACCTAATCAGAAGAGGAGACTGTTGGTAGGTAAAAAAATCTTTCAATATGTGATTCTTAAAACCTTTTGGTTTCATTTTTAAGTCAACTAAACTACTAACTAAGCTAAACCTGCATGAGCAGTTATGAGGATCGCCCTGCTATATCCCTTTGTTCCAGTCTACCTTTGTTAAACAGAATACAATGCTCTGTGTCTCATCTTTCTACCTGAATGGAGAAGTGTTTTATTCAGCTGCGATGGGATTGGATGGCTGTCAGTTACCTGCCAGTCAAAATCCTGCACTTTGGTGCTCAGCTGTGTTTTTTTTTTTTTTTTTTTTTTTTTAGACTGAATCTTAATTTTACCCATCCCTAGTTTCAATAACACTCCTAAGTGTCATGCACGTTTAAAAGATAATGCTCCCTTTTCCTTTCCTTTCTTTTGGCCCACACCAGTTACTTGACAGCTAACGGGACTGAGAGGAAGAGACTAAACTAAGGAGGATGATGTGCTACAAAGGTCAGTACCTGCAATCATGCAGGCATTGGATGCTTTCTAAACCCCATCCATATCTCCATGACCTCAATTAACCTGATCCAATGATAGAGTAGCAGGAATATAAATGGGAATCTAAACACAGGACTTTATTTGACGGATGCTCCCTTCAAGTTCTGCAAATACAGAACTCAAAACATGATTTGTTATCATTCACACTAGACTTTGTGTTATTGTAATCAAAACAACGGAAAAACCGATCATTATATTCATGCCTAAAACATATATATAATAATGTATCTAATAATGTGTCACAATGGATATTCTTGCACTTCTTGAAGACTATGGTAGGATGAAGATGGGGAGAGTGTTTGGGGATCATGAGGATTTCATGGCCAATGATGATGACTGGCTGATAAGCTGATTTGTTCTTACAGTTTTGTATAGAAGTGGGTCCAGTGTCAGAGAACCGGACTCACCGGTTACCGGTTATTTTGGACGGTATCATTAAAATGACGATACGTGAAGTTTCTGAACACTGTTTTGAGAACAGGCCAACATCAAAAGACAATTTGCAGCAATGTCCGGCTTCCCAAACATAATCAGTGGATTGACTTCACTCATGTTGCTATAAGGGCTCCATGTGAGAATGAGGTTGTCTATGTGAACCGTAAAAACGTTCATTCCATTAACGTACAAGTTATTTGTAATACAGACATGTCCGTGACAACCCCGGTAACGCAGCGGCTTCCTCTTGTTTGTTACGCCGTGACTATAACTTCAAAAGAGGTTGCCTCTATTTCAGTCTGACGTTCACGCATCTCCCAGTTGCCATGATTCTGCCACAAACAGTTGTTGATTCATATGCTGGCATATTTATGAGCTGCTTTACATCGCCCACGTATGGTAGAAAGTGGGTGTGTAGGCGCGGGAACGTGAACCAAACTCACCTGAGCAACCATTTCGGCAAGGTTGTGATTTATAAAAGGAAATTGTGATGTTTTTTTTGGATCAGACTTTTACTTTGGTGTACCAACTAGTTGTTTTTTTCGCTAAACACAATTCTAGTAGTGATTCTGCGCAAAGTTTCATAAATGAGGCCCCAGACCCTTTACAATCCTGGAATGGGAAATCCTGCCGCCCAGTTGTCTTTTAAACAGTTTTTCCAGAAAACAGGAGGCACTTCGCACATCTATAGGATGACAGGTGCGTGGGAGAAGAAGTTCAGACTTGTACAAAAGGATTCCCACACACTTTCCAACTTGCATATATTTATTTGCAACGTTTCGGTGCTAGACCTTCATCAGGCAAACAATTCTAAA
The DNA here is from genome assembly GCA_037177515.1 of Pseudomugil tenellus. Classification (NCBI taxonomy): domain Eukaryota; kingdom Metazoa; phylum Chordata; class Actinopteri; order Atheriniformes; family Pseudomugilidae; genus Pseudomugil; species Pseudomugil tenellus. Next base: position 2,415,828 of record JBAMHX010000004.1, read on the forward strand.
CTTTAAAACACCATCTTAAATAGGGAGTGGTTATTCCCTGTAACCAATCACATGTCCGCACTGGGATACAAAAAAAGATACAATTAGTGCACTTGTATGAACAACACGACAGACAATGACAAAAAACGACACTTAAATAGACAAATACCATAAGAGAAAGATAACATATGACATCTTAACAAAAGTCTTAAATGTAGCAAATAACAAAAGATCTTTAGAAATGTCAAAATTCCTAAAATATGACATATTAATTCTAAACAAGCTATAATAAGTATGAAAAGTGACATAAAATTTTTAAAATATACAAAACATCAAAAGTTCAAACATAGTCCTCAAATACAAGCAATACAGAAATACAACATCATCCAAACAAAGTTTTTCCAGAAATTTCGAAGAGACCGTGTTTTTCCGAGGAAGAAGCTTGTAACTAACAGAAAAACAGATTTCAACATGGTTATTATGCTTATTACCCCCTGAAGCTGGAAATTCTCGTATCCATGTGAGTTCAGGGTTGACGCAGGTTCACTATCCCACAATGCTGGTGGACTTCTTTACAGGGTAAACCACCATGTTAACTTAAGCTGAACAGCCTATCTGCTCTAGAGCAGATTATGTTCTAGATAAGAGATCAACAAGTATCAAAGCACCACATCTTGACAAATCACCTCTCTTGGAAAATGCCCTTCTGTTAATGACGGTGCTCAGATCATGAGTTTTAGGGACAGATGCTGCTTCACTAACCTCTTAGAAGTATGTTTTTGAACCTGGTCTTGACTTGTTCACAAGTGTCTCCCTGTGTTTGGATCTGAAATAATGAGCTTAACAATAACACTCGCACATGGCAGAAATGCAGAACCATTATAGAATGCAAAACATGCCATCATGATGAAGAGTTAATAATCCAACACAAACTCAGAAGAACTGAGAGGGAAATATAAAGGATGAAGATGGGGAAGCTCTGTCTGAAACGCCTGGCCTGTATTTATGTTAAATTAGGTGATTAGGATGCTGTCCATTTACAATGTCTAATGAATGAATAAAAGCAGAACTCACAAATTTATACATTCACAAAGTCTGCAATTTTCTCAGAGCAATCCTCACCGTTGCTATGGCAACAGTGTTGCGTCTGGCCTGGATTATGTGTTAGAATTCTTCATATTTGTGAAGGATAATGGACGGCTTCTCCATGAAGTAGATGCTCTGCACAGTTTCTCCTGGTTTCTGATTGGTCAGATGCTGCAAACTCCGCCCCCTTTAAGCGAGTGCATCCTTATCTTTAATGGAAAATGCTGGATTTAATTACCAAGTTGATAAGTAGTTTCTAGTCCCACTTATTGTGAATGTTTGGGTAAGTCAAACCAGGTAACAGAATGATATGCTGAGTATTTTCATGTCGCTTCGTAGTCCAGTCATCGTTTTTTTTTTTTTTTATCTCTTTTTAATATGTTTTTGGCCATTACTTTTTTATTTAAGCAGAATTATGTTGTCACAGAGGGGTTGTTGGTAAAATCTTATGGACTTTTATTGCTTAGCAACATTATCAACAAATTTGGTTTTTCTTATGGTGTTTTTAACTTGGTTTGCGATTTTCTCATTTTAAATCCAAAAAATGATCTTTGTGCTGCACAGTGGCACAGTGGTTCACACTGCAGCCTCACAGCGAGCAGGTCATGGCTTGGGCAGTGGCCTGTGTGGAGTTTGCATGTTTTCTCAATGTTAGCGTGGGTTTGCGTATCCATCATTAAATAATCACAGAATTTATTATGTTCTTGTGCATCAGGTACCACCGTGCTGAAAAGCCTGAACATTGTTTCATTCCTTGTTCTCAATCATTTTCAGTTCAGAACCAGACTCCTCATATCTGAAATCATTTTCAGTTCAGAACCAGACTCCTCATATCTGAATATATATTTTTGCCTCCACAAATGGACGGATAAATTGTCTATGCAATGTCCATTTTCTTCCCAAGCAGATGCAGCAGGAACAGAAAAAGCAGTTTTCCCAGGTGATGATGTCATTTCCTCTGAGGCTCTCTGACTGACAGACAATTTGTAGACTTTTGATTATTATGAATAACTGAGATAACATAGCATTGAAAATCACACCAATAATATTATATTACTGGTTTAGGGTTCTTGTATAGTGTCACAGTTGGCGGGTGGACCCATTGCAGGACAGAGGCAGATGTAAAGTAGATAAACTTGGATTTATTAAGTGGGGGATCAGAGGGGGAAACCAAGAAGCCAAAAACACATAGAGCAATAACTAAAGAACCAGCAGCAATGGACAGAAAAACAAGGACTTAAATAGACTGAACTAAACGAGGCGGAAACAATGGCTGTGTCCGAACATGCACCCTATGTCCTAATCCCTCATTCACTACATAGTGCACTATATAGTTCCCTCAATCTGCTGGCATTCGAACACCAAGCTCACCACTTTCTCCCTGTCGCACATCACGTGACTGCCAGCTGTAACTATGGCAACCACAGCGGACTTGAAGGCAACGTTGCAAATCCAAACTAATTTTGTGTAAAAAAGTCTTATTTACTTATATTGCATTTTATTCTTGCTTTGGCAGCTGCACTTTGTATCACACTTATTCAATATAGAAAGGATAAAAATGATGCTTTAAAGTTTTTTGTTAAACGATTTTGATGTTTATATAATTTCCGCCATCGTAAGCTCCGGCCCACAATGCATTGTGGTCTATATTGACCCATCTAGTGCCATCAATGCTCACTACTTTTCATGATGCATTGTGGGTCATTTTGAGTGCACTACTTTTTTCCCAAAGTACATTTGGACACCCATACAAAATGTGTGAAAGAAACACAGGCCAACATAGAAAAACTACAAAATAAAACAGGAAACCAAACCAACCTAAAACACACAAACCCTGACATATGGATTGATATAGATCTACTGAGCTCATGTGACATAATTTCACACAGGTGATCTGTGCTGAATAATGTTCCTTTTGCAGGTATTTGGTTGAACTAGTTTATAATTTTTGAAATCAGAAAATAATTATATGTCCGATACTATTCTGTTAATATTTTTCCTTCAGAATTTTTTTAACTTTTTCTTTCATCACACCAATTTGGACTTTGCTGTCTATGATATAAACTTTCCGACAGCCATTTAAATAATGTCATGCTGCAAATAAAGAGGAAAATCACTGATGTGACTGCAGTAAAAAGGAATTTAGAAAGATTAAAATTGAAATAAACATATTTTGTGTAATTTAACAATATGCAGAAATTTCTTTCTCATGTTGTTGAAACATTTAGTTCCATTTGTTCCATTTCCAAGTAGCATGTTGACCAAGTTCTGCCGATTAACGTGTCTCATTAAACCTAAACATCCACCATGTCACCTCCTCTTTGGAACTCCATGGAATACACTCGTTTTAGTCGATAATGTACAAATAAAGTGCAATATGTGTATGATATATGTTGTAACTTGAGTCATCTTCAGAGTCTTCACCATTAGATGAGACTGTAATAACCTGCGTTCTGTTTTGGCATAGGGGTTGTAGAAGTCTGCCTCAAACTGCTTCTCATTAAAGAGATCCAGTCAGTCACCTTTACGCTTTTTCTTTGTCAACCAAACATCACTTTGCTCCTGTAAAAGTGAGATTCTTCTATTGGATGCTCTATAATCATGTCACGATAAGCAGCTGTAGCCTTGTGGAACTGAAGTGATGCTTGTATATAAGTTACTTGCTGCTTTGAAGCTTTTTGTTGTTTTTCCTGTTTCATCCTTCAGGAGCTTTGTGTTTCCTGGTTGTAGCCCACTTTTTCTGCCGACATACGTCTTTCAGAGCAGAAAGAGGGAGGAAGTCTGTCAGTGATGTGCCATGGACGGCTGAACCAGGCCTCAGCGCTGATAACATCACTTTGAAATGCAGCTTCCATTTGTGGAAGAGGGGGCAACGCTAATTATCTCAGTGGGGGTTAGGTGTGTCTTGGGGGTCACACAGAGGAGATTTATGCAAAAATGGGATTATAGTGACGTAACAATGTCTCTCAGCAGATTATCCTCTCTACGCTTCCCATCTATTTTTGCCTATACAGACCCCCCCTCACCCCTTTCTTCCCCACTCTGTTTCTTTCTGATTTATTGCCATGCTTCATCTACCTGTCACACCTTTGATCAGCCCGCTGACAGAGGAATAAAGGATGGAGGATGAAGATAAAAAGGGTTCTACCTCAAAATAAAGTCTCCCCAATTTCAATGTGGGAAGATCTGTTGCCATAGCAACAATTGGATTTTTTTTTTCTCATCAAGAAGCCAAATATTTAGCCTTTTTTCTTTTTACATCGTCCAACCATGATTTCTTATGGCTTGGTTTGCTGTTAATAACAGCTAATAAAAAACAAAGCGGGTGCTTTCCTATAGGCTGACCCCAGCAGGCGTGCACTCGCTAACAAGGCAGGGTACTTTCTCTCACCCAGTCCAGCTCACACACTGCATTAATTGCAATCTGTAACCAATTTAGCTCGCTGCATCATTTTTTTTTTAATTAACTGCTTGAGCAGCTTGAGATCAACAGTAAGCCCACCAGCATCATCTGAAGTCATTTACAATCAGCAGGCCTCCAACTTGAAACTTTTAATTAGGTTGTGCAGCTAGCCTCCTTCTGCTCGCACTGTGCAGCCACCGTCGCTAACTGTAAGGCTGATGAAAGCCTCGTTCCCTAAATGAAACATAATGAAGTGTTTGTTAACGCCACGTCATGTCTTATTGATGGGAATCTCTTCAACCTTCAGCTGCGTTCGAATGGCATTAAAAATCAATCATGATAAACAGGGTCTGCTGCTGAAGGATTATCTACACGCAGTCTGCTGCTCGATCTGCTCACTGACAGCAGATGCATGAATATGCAAAGCTAAGATTGCAAAAGTCGACCTGAAGCCAAGGAACAAATGCAGCCGGTAATAACATTTGATACAACAAATTGGAAAATGTAAGATGACTGAACTGCATCCATCTGCAGAGCTCTGAGAGTTTATCCTTATTAATCAAAGCAGCAGGGAAGAAATGCAACATTGCCTCAGAAAAGGCATAAAGGAATGTGATACATCTGTACAACGTGTACAAAATTACGTTTTCAAACAGCTGTTTGGCAAAAAAGTTCAACGCAATAAAGAATGCTTTTAATGGGAACCAGTCAGAGCCAGATGTACATTTGTGATACATCACACTATTTTGTAGGGTTCCACCATCTTATTTTGGAAATAAGTTCTTTGAGGGCTTTTGTCTCCTTGGAGAAGGCTGTAGTGGTCTTATCAATGTTCCCAACCTCACACCAGCTTACGGTGTGATGTAGCTGCTAAAAAGCTACAAATCTGAAATAATCATGCACTTTTCTAAATAAAAACGTCAATAGTATACACATCCTTTTAATGCGCTGCGGTACACATGAACATTACGCAACGGTATGCTTTTGTGAAAGTGATGCCAAACAGAAACAATAACCCTGTAGCCCACAAGCATCTACTAAGCTCTACTCCATCTCAGCGCTACCTTCTTTTGATCATTTCCATTACATTTTCTTCCTCTTCAGTGCGGGCAGGGTCACCATAGCAAGGCGGCTTGTAAGTATTGCGAAGTCAATTTTTGCAGTGCACATGGGACAACAGGTCCAACATAATCAGGGTTCCTTAGCATCACATGCTAACTCAGCAACCTGACATATTTCCATGAACCTCCTACAAAGTCTGGACCACCGATATGAGGTTGTGCAAGAAGAGAGAGCCTGCCAGACCCTTCTCACTTAGCAACCGTTGCTAGCGTACAATTGGTCAGTGGCGGTTCTAGGGCGGGACTTAGCAAAGTGTCAACTGTAAAATGACCTCAAAGGCTCATGGGAAATTCATATTCAGCAGGATTAATACTCTGGCTTTGTCCGAATGTGTACCCTACGCCCTACATAGTACTCACACCATTTTGTAGGGGTGTCTGAATGTAATTGTGGGAAAAAAGTAGTGCACTCAAAATTACCCACAATGCATCACGAAAAGTAGTGAGCATCGATGGTCACTATACGGGTCAATATAGACCATAATGCATTGCGGGCTGGAGCTTACAATGGCGGAAATGATACGACCATAAAAAAATGTTTAATAAAAAATATATAGATCATCATTTTTATCCCTTTTCTGCTGAATAAATATTATTGAAATGTTGTGGTTGCCATAGTTACAGCTGGTGGTCACGTGATGCGCGACAGAGAAAAAGTAGCTGAATCACAATGAAATAGAGGGAATTATATAGTGCACTATGTAGTGAATGAAGGGTTAGGATGTACATTCGGACACATCCTCTATGTTTTTGTGATAACGTTGGGGCTGTAGGTGGGCGATACAGGGAGAAAATCTCACCATCATCTCCAATCTGTCTCACTGAAATTATTCTGGGTATGAACTTAATGGATGAAATAAATCCCCCTACTGGTTACCAGTAGAAGCAAATCATTTTATTTGCTGCAGGGTATTTATTGTGGAAGTATAGAGTTTTTCCTTTTGAGTTTTCAAACATGTGCATCCAGTTGACAGTAAAATCATTTAAAAGTCATTTTAATGACTGTAAATGTTTGGTCCACACTGAGCTTCCATTGACAGTGTACACACTAACTCAAACAAAACCTACAAAACACACACAAACACTATATTTACTTTAAACAGAACAAGCAAGGTGAAGGAGACTATTTGGAACAGAGGAGGAGTGTTGCTAGCTCACCATAATTACTGCTCAGACATGGGCAAAAGCAGCTTCTGCTGTCTGCAGCTCATCAACACACTGACAAGATACTGCTGGCTCATTCAAACATCAACACTTTCCATATAGAGAACAGCTTGTTTTTTAAACACACACATCAATGTTGTTACCCCAGCAACCAGAGGCAATGGCGATATGACAAGTGAACGTGATGTGATGTGCCCAGGCAGTCCTATATTTTAGAATCAGACACACAGCGATGTATAGCAGCAGCATTGTAAAAACAGGCGTTCAATTGCTCAATTGCAAGAAAATGTTCAGGTTGATAATCTGGAAACTAAAATTAACACCAGTTTATTTAAAAGGTAGAAGTGAATCGAACATGAAGAGAGAACAGAGTAATTGCATGAAGAGTATGACACAGTTCCACTTTACTGGTCCAGGTTTGGACTTCAATGTGATAAAAATGTCTGGTATGACATATGAAACTAAAAGTCTAAGGCAGCAAATAGAAAAAAAAAAGAATTAAAGGGTGCAATAATTTTAGCAAAACAATGTAAAAAGCAGCTAACCACACTGTTGTTGGTGATATGCTGCATATTTTCGAATAGTTTTTTTTTTTTTCTTTTTTGGCAAAATAAAAACATTTGTGAAACTTAAACAACTACAATGCGATTTGCTGGTGGTCCCATTAACGAGCCACAATTCTGATAAGATGTTGCAGTTTTTGCAGCTTTCCCAGGTTACTAGCGTTGTTTTATGGTTTTCCACTAGCCAAGGCCTTTCAAAGCCCTTCCATTCCCATTTCTAAGTCTCTGCTTTTTGCTGTTGTTTGCTGCCAAAGATGGATGTTACCATTTTATATCTATAATTATTTGTAAAAAGATTTCCTTCTCTTCCTCCGTTCATCCATACCACACCAATTTCACCTGAAATGGTCCCGTGACCCTGTTACACCTGCTACAGGCGATGCTATGGACACACCCACTCCAGCCAGACTCCTGCACAACCAGCACCAGATTACCAATTACACACACTTTCTGTCAATCTCCTCTCTGTCTTTTTATACAGCTGATTGCCCCTCACTCCCTGTTGAACACTGTAACAGCTTAGCTGAATCTTCCTCGCCGTCCCTTCCCAGCGTTGACACACCAATCTGCCAATCGGATTGTGTTTCTTGGCTTGCTTCCACAGTTCTGATCTCTGCCTGATTCCTGGACTCTCCTTTGGATCTCCCACTCTGGACCTCATCGTGAGATCTGTTTGTCAATAAAGCTTGGTGTTCATTCTATCAATTTCAGAGAAATCCATTATTACATCACATCCAGGGATGTGGAACTGCGAAAAACTATTTTGCGAAATACTTCTATATTGAGACTTCAAAACATCTTAGCAATATTTGAGAGTCATTTTAAAATGTAGGTGTTTCCATTTCTAGTTTTTGTAGCAATATTTAGGTTTTATCCAAGTCCAGGTGATTGTGGAATTTACTAACAGAAGGTGAAGTAGGTACAGTAGTCCCCCTAGGCTATGCCAACCCTGGTCCTGGAGATCTACTATCCTGCAACTTAACCTTCTAGACCTCTGCAGAGCTGAGTGACACCCAGCTAAGGACATTCATCTATATGATTCAGGTGTGTTTAAGAAGGGATGCATCTAAAGGTTAAAGGATGGAAAGTTCTCCAGGACTGGGACGGCCTTGCCTCCAGGTTAAGCCTGTATGTATTTACCGGTTCGCAACTGAACCTTAAGGTGCATAAAACACATTAACAGATGGGTCCAGCTTGGGTTAGGATGGTTTGGCTCATCGTGATCTCTGTTGCATTCTCACATCCAACTGGCTTTATGCAAAGCTCCACTACTTCCTGAACTTAAGACAACTCATTTGTTTCCTGTCTTTCATTATTTGATGAACTGATTAATCCAGGTGTTTCTGACCTTAGTAACCAAATTGGCTAAAGAGGGGAAAGAGGGGAAACAAATGAGTCGCATTAAGTTCAGTAAATTGTGGAGCTGTGCATAAAGCCAACTGTACCCTCATCTGATAGGTGGAGTATCAGCCAATAGTAGGGTCCCAAAGCAGTTGGTTGGTTCACATTTGGACCGTCTCATACCGAGAAAGCAGGTGAAAACAAGAATGTGTGCAGTTTCCTGTTACTGTTGTAAGTAATACAAGAAAGAAACTAAGATGTTTTTCTCATAAATGAAGGCTTATCTGATCAATTATAAGAAGATTTTAAACATCGGCATGTGATTGTGTACATTTTGGGGGGAAAATATGAAAAAAAGGAAGTAATTATGCAATTTTGTTGTTTTTTCAGTGACCGTTTCGAGGGATATCGCCCCTGTAGAGGAATTTCATGTATTAACTTGAATAGCTTGGTCTTAATTAATGTCTAGCTCAAAGGTCCGACCATAAGGCTCCTAAACTGATGTCATTCTGACCTTTAGTAAACCATCTGCTAAGACCTTGGTTGTTG
>JBAMHX010000004.1:2430135-2440265 GCA_037177515.1 Pseudomugil tenellus
TATATATACATATTGTCATGGGCTATGTTGATCTACATCACTTCCTATCTATCACTGGAAGAAAAACGTAAGCAGATGTAGCAAAGCCGTTGTCTGTTACATAAAATGTTGGGTAACTAATTGTTCAGCACACTTGAACTTAAATTCACATTTTTGCACTTTAAATATGTACATAATTACACACAAATACTTGGTGACAATTTATTGATTTATGTGACTTTTGTCTTTCAGACGTCTATGGTCTGACAAAAGTCACAAATATTGTGTGTAAATGGTTGTGTGGGAGGAGAATAGTTGCAAAACAGTCTGTTAGCTCACCTGACTGGTGTCCTCCCCTTAGTGTTCTGGCAAATGTTTCCTCAGTGCTCACGTTTTTAAACGTGTTCAGGTTCCAGGATGGGTGGGGCTTAGTCAAATTTTACTTGGATTTTATGTTGGGGAAATGTTTTTTACACTTGGTTTATTGTGTCTATTTTCATAAATCTTGGGGTAGGTAGTTTTTCTATTTACAGAGTCTATTTAGGGAATTTTCAGGACCAGGTGGCTCATTTAGAGAGCTGCTGGTGAAGGCTGAGCTGCTCCACAACAGTCTGGTGTGAAGTCCCTAGTTCATTATTTACATCACCATTGAAAGATTTTTGTTTTGGAGGCATTTTGGTGATTTTTTTCCAGCTGCTCACATTGGCCAGCCTTCTCGTACAGGAACTACTTGGAAGCTAACTGAGGACAAGCGAACCAGTTTATTTCATTTTTATTGTGTGAAATCATAATTTCCACACAATAAAAGACCTAAATTCATACTTACGGGAGCAGACACAATTTAGTATTTCACATAAAAGGTCTAAACCAACTTCTTTTATTCATTCACGCAAGAAATTCATGTGACGTCTATGACATCATATAGCTTCATGTTTCTAAGAATTCTGATGCATCGGAACTGATAAAGTACTTGGATGTCCTATCATCTTGTAAAACATTAGCCATTCTGGTTAGTTTATCTACCTCCTACTATGAGATTGTAAAAGGCATGTGACTGATTATCAGCAATATTTATACTCACAACATCATGATAACCCAACAGTGTCTTCAAACAGAGGTTTCTTCATCTCCACTGTTGCTGTTGGTGCAGGTAATTCCTGCACCAACAGCGTGACATAATCACTACCTGGTTAGTAAAAACTGCAACACTGTAATTTCCCTTTGACTCATTAATAAAGTATTATTGTCTACTATTTTATTCATTTGAGTTTCATTCATGTAAAGACATGTGCCAAAGTGTGTCATTCTGTGTAGCTTTGCTTGATAAAGCTAGAAGTGGAAAAATGTCCATATTCACAGGGGGAATTCTCTTAGACAGCCAGGGAGTCCTTCATGATGGGCATTAATTAACACCTTCCACATCATGATTATCTTTCAGTTGAATTACATATGCAGTGTTGGAAAGAACAGGAAGCACTCTTTCTTCCTTGAAATAATTACCTTCCACCGCAACACCTTCCTCCTTCCACAAAGTGTGAAATAATGTGTGAGCGCTTTGTTTTTCTCCAAATGTCCTATTACACACACGCACACACACACACACACACACACACAGACACACACATATATATATATGTATATATATATATATATACATACACATACAATAATCATATATCAGTGTCCCTGAATGCTAACTGCTTTAAAGCTAGCTATATTTAGCGGCAGCGTTTGCAAAGCTGGTACTTGGAAAGGTTCAAGTATATTTTTATAAATATTTGGTTCCAGAAGTCATTGATATATTTTATCATTTGCTTTTGAACAAAATGGAAATGCTGCCAACAGCAGGTGTGGCACGCAGGAAGCTAGGGGCAGGAATAAGAAGATGAAGCAGCACCAAGCAGGAGAGACGACACCATTGGACCGACCACCCAAGCACACAGCCTGGACCGTGGAGGCGCCGGAGCTTAAGCACAGAGTTTGATACCCATTTGACAAAAATACTCCAACCTGAGTCGGTAGTTTGATTACTTCACAGGAAGATCATGAGTATTTTTACTATTAGTGTTTGGTTGTTGTCTTCCCCAGGATGACCAGAGCACTAGAGGACATGCTGCGGAAGGACAGTCGGGAGCTGTTGGGGAGCGTGAGAAGAGTGGCTGCTGAGGCCATAGAAATGTTGTTGTCTCACGCAACAAGTGACTCTAATGGATAAAATGTCAGCAAAGGATTAAGCATACTAGGGAGTATTTTAGGGCGGCTGTAGCTCAGGTAGAAGAGCAGTCATCTTTCAACCGGAAAGTTGTGACATTGTTTCCAGACTTCGCCTGACTACATGTCGAAGTGTCCTTAGGCAAGACACTAAGCTGCCTCCCAATGTGCCTAACGGGTTGTGAAAGGGTGAATGTGTACTGTGTTGTAAAGCGCTTTGAGCGGTCAACATGACTGGAAAAGTGCTATATAAGAACAAGTCCATTTACCATTTAATTGACTTGTTGCTTTTTAATTAGACCTGATCAGTTTTATGTATTTCATACTTTTAACATGACTGATATTAACCTGCAGACTTTTAAGCCACTTTAAAGCCCGAGGTGGTATTGTTGGTCTTTTAATTAACATCTTTTTTTTAACATTTTTTAGTTATCTTCAAACTGATTGTTCATATTTTAGAAGGTTAACTTATAAATTCAGATGGCCACGCAGCAAACTTTCTTGGCGTTGATGGCAGGATCAGGTGTTTGTGCAGAATTAATAAGAGCTTTGCTTTAATTGTAACTATAATGATGCCTGTTTTTCCCAGTGCACTATGGGTGCTAAGGTTTGGGGGTCCTGATTGCGAATTTAAATATGGGGAATGGAAAGAACCGCTACCAACCAGGACTGAGACAAGCTACAGACAAGAATCGTCAGCCAAATGTGTGGTCCGCCCATTTGCAGACGCTGCCGACAAGTAAGACACATTGCTCAATTCTGCAAGGGATGCAGTAAGACTGCACATCCTTTAAACTTGTGTACCCTGCTACAGAGGCCCAGGCAGTGGGGTTAAGTCATGGAGATGTATTACACAGGCCACTTTGTGCTTGATTAGAGAATGCCTACATGTTGAAGTAAAAAGGGGTGGTATTGAGATGAGGGGACTGTTCAACCCGGGTTCACAAACTACTTCATAAATTCAGATTGGCTCTCTCTCAACCATACAGCATGTCTGCATGTCTGTTTTCTACTTCAATCATAAATGGGCCTTAAGACTTCTACCTCACAGTACAGGTAGGATGTAAGATGGATGCTGAATTGTAAATCAATTGTGAGGGGAGGTTCTTCCAATTTCCTTAAATTGGGACAGTACTTGATGTGCTACTATGAGATTCGTGGCCAACAATGTAATTTCCATTTTAGTGTTAATTGTGTCACAAAATGAGCAGTCTTGAAGGTCAAAATTAAATGCAGTTTGGATGATTTACTATTTATTTATGAGTCAAATATTGCAGCTATGACCCTGAAATGAAAAAAAAGGCATGTGAGATGCAACATTGACTTGAAAGCTGGAGGCGCTCATGAAAGAACAGAACATGAACACAATATTGGAGATGAATATAACGGTGGATATGTTTGAGGTGCACCTCTCTTACCTTGTTGGCAACTACCATTATTTTTGTAATAAATCCACAAACACTCGTGCCTAATGTTTACAACAAATTAGTAAACTTTAGTTTACAAATATGCTATGGAAGTACAATGTTACCAGCGGATAGACCTTTTCACTAGTTCAGAGTCCAATACTGGAGGCACCCTAGTGGTGGCCACTATTATTGATCTAATGTAGCGTACTGGTGTTGTTTGCATCAAGTATGTACAGAGATGAAGCAAGAGCACAGAGCAAGTATATCCCAACCCTAACAGAGCACTCGGCACGTTCTAGTCCAAGCATATCCAGCCTCTTTGGATCTGGCAGAGAGATCCACAGCTCAGGTCCTCTCAGCAGTGAAAGGAAAACCCTGCTTTGCCAACATTCTTGTCACCCTGGAGATTACACCAAGCTCTGTGTCACTTTGGCTGCTCTGCTTCAGCTTGGTCCAGCCATCCTAGCAGGATAAGCGAAATTGTATTTACTGACACAGCAAAAGTAGAAAGTTCCAGCCTAAAGGTCTGACTTTGCTCAACCAAGACTGCTGAATTTCAGATGGCCTCTGGATCAATAGGGCCAGAAGAGAGATGGTATCTCTCATACTTCAGCCTCTGGAGAGCAAATAGCGACTCTTTCAGCTAATCTTATCTCCGCTTTTCAAAGATAAACACATCGAGTGCTGTTATTAATAAAAAATGGCCTCAAAAGACAAAGAGACTGCAGTGAGAAGTCACACCAAGGGGCAAAGATAATGCTTCCACCCCAGGAGAAGCAGTATTACTCACTCCTGTCAGCAGAGTTTCTGTTAATACTCCTTCTGCCACTGGCCACCTCACCATCACTGTTGCCATTTACATATTTTACACAAGACTGAAACGCCAAATGGACCCACACAACTGTTCCCCTGTCTGTAAAGCTGCTGATGAGGTGCATTAACGGACGTAATCTAGCATTGCAGGATCCAGGTCCTGTAATGAGAGAGCAGAGACTAAATCATTTGTGGCTGATTGTTGGCTGAGGCTGTCGTGGAGCAGTTGGTGTTTCTCTTATCTGCCTTTAAAAGGCAAACAGCACGAACTGCCTCCCTCCCTTGGCTTCGCTTCGGCATATTTGTGGCTTTCATTTGAGTGTGCACGGCCATGTGCCTGTGGCTTCAGCTGGCAGATGCTGTAAAAGTGAGAATGTCATGACAGTAGTAACTCTAGGATCCTGTCATGTTAAAGGGAGAAGAATATACGAAGCATTTCCTTAAGTCCATTTAAAACACTCCCAGTCAGCTGATAAAATCTGTCCTGTTTTAAATGAGAGGGAAATATCTTAGATGACCTGCAAATTTCATGAGATTGTTATAAATTCGACAACACAGCAAGTTACTGAATAAGGCAAAGACTTTCAGCTGTGAATTAACGGACATCTGATGCAGATAAACATTATAGCAGCTTTGTCTTGAAAAGGAAGAGAGTGAACTACCATTCTGGGGCCTTACTTTGCATGGAATCTCTACTAGAATTGTACTTAGCACAAAAAAACAACTAGTTGTTACGCCAAAGTAAAAGTCTGATTAAAAAAAAACATTGCTTACGCACAGGTGCAGCAATTTCCTTTTATAGACCACAACCTTGCTCATAAGGTTGTGCAGGTGAATTCACGTCACCTCCCCTTCACAAACACTTTCTACCAAACACGGTCAATGCAAAGCAGGCCATAAATATGTCAACATATGAATCAACGAATGTCTGTGGAATTGTACGATGAATCGTGGAAACTGAGAGGAACGTAAATGTAATCGAGGTAAATGAAATCGAGGTTCTCGTTAGTGAGGTGGAGACACGGAATACCATCTTGTTTTGGGGTCATAGTAGTGACATAACACACAGGAGAAAAGCCGCTGCGCTGCCAGGTTTGCCATGGTTATGTTCGTGTCACAAATAACTTGTACATTCACGGAATTAAACTTTTTGCGGTTCACACAGGCAACCTCATTCATCCCCAAACGTAGAGTGTCAGGGATAGTATAGTTTCATCACAATTGCTGCCGGATATCCTTCATATGAGCATGTTAACTCGAACAATTTTCACAATTGGATTTTGATACTCAGTATATATGTTTAGGTCCCCAAGAGGACGATCTGTGTCAATTTAACGATTATCATATTTATGGTTTCCCCACCAGGTAGCGCTTTATCCACAAAAAATTATATTTTTGGCTATATCTCTGGAACTATTTGTATCACTGACTTCAAATCAAGTCCAAATAAAAGGTCATGACCTCAAGATGCATCCTGTCCTGACGTCATACAGGTCTGGTTCAAAGTTTCAACACTAGGTGGAGTTTTGGGACTGAACATGTTCTGCTTTTTTATTTTTGTATTGTGTCTATTCCAAGATTGGGGAATAGGAGAACCCGGTTGCGTTACAAACAACTTGTACATGGAATGAACGTTTTTACGGTTCACATAGACAACCTCGTTCTCACATGGAGCCCTTATAGCAACATGAGTGCAGTCAATCGCACCGATTACATTTGGGAAGCCAGATATTGCTGCAAATTGCCTTTTGATGTTGTTCTGTTCTCCCACAGTGTCGGGAAACTTCACGTATCGACATGTCATTTTAATGATACCATCTGAAACAACTGGTAGCCGGCGAATCAGGTGCTCTAACACTGGACCCATTTCCATACATAACTGTAAGAACAAATCAGCTTATCAGCCAGTCATCATCATCATTGGCCAGGAAATCCTCATGATCACCGAACACTCTCCCCATCTTCATCCTACCATAGTCTTCAAGAAGTGCAAGAATATCCACAGCGACACATTATGATCGCGTGACATCACGCTCGTGGCGATATTTGTATACCTAGTCATTAATTACTGCGATCACTGCTTACAATTAATGTAGCTACCAAGTGTGATGATGTTTTTAGTACGAGCATACTGTGCTCAGTTTAAGGAATAAATAACTATGTTTCTGGGTATGTATATAATAATCCGTGTTTCCATGTTTTTGATTACAATAATACAAAGTCTAGTGTAAATGATAACAAACGTGTTTACCGGCTTAAATGTATTATCTTATCAGTTGTGCAGCCAATTTTCCCTCCAAAATTTTACTACACCAGGTCCAAAGTCGGCGCAGTGGTACGCACTCTTCTGTGTCAAGTTTATTTTTATAAATCCCAAAGTTTGTGTAGTAAAATTATGCAAAATTTAGGCCCGTTTTTTGTGTAAGCAAGCTTTATAAATGAGGCCCCTGGTCATTTCTGCTGGATACACCCCTGGTAACCGGAGCACAACTCCTCCATCTCGCCCATACACAGTCCCATTTGTGTTTGTTTCTGTTTGTGCCATATCGTCCATGAAGGTTGTCAGGGAGGCTGTAGCTCAGGAGGTAAGAGCAGTCGTCTGCTAACCTACAATTTGGTGGTTTGATTCCAAGCTTCCAGACTACATCCTGAAGTGTCCTTGGCAAGAGACTGAAGCCCATGTCCCAAATGTAAGTCACTTTTAAGGCAATTTGGAGTACTGGAGACCAGACCAAGCCAGCAATCTACAGGGTCCAGGGTGGGCCAGTGCAGAGTGGGCCTATCAGCAGGCATGGTTCTAAACAGAACAACTGTGAACCAAATCCACAGAAAACTACTAAAGGATATGCTCTTTTGTTTGCATTTCTTTATCTCTGATCACTTTTTCCTTCAGATATCAACAGCCAATATGTAAAATCTTTCCGGAGAATGAAAAAAAGTTTTAATTTGGTTGGAAGTTCACTGATGGCTTGAAAACTATAAACTGGACTGCATATTATTAGGCTTGCAGTCCTTTTAGTCCTCCTAAAAGCCCAGACACTATCAATTGGACACAAGAACTGGTAAAAGCTACGACTAGTTTTAACATCCATGCCAAATCGAAGCTGAGCAAACATGGATTCATTGCATGGAGAGATCATCACAGAGTTGTAGCTTGAGATGCTACAATGGCGATATCATCAATAATGCTATGTTTACTTGTGCTTTGGTCAAGAAAATGTGTGTTTAGTTCTATTATTAATCTGAAGCTGTGATGTGATCCTGAGTTGAGCACCGTTTCATATCATCAGTGAGAGAGAACACCCTGACCTAAATCTGAGCATCATTTTTGTCTCTCAGTTTTATAAACATGTTTTATTGTATTGCGCAGGCTGTGTTTTTATTTCTGTAATGTTCTGATTTAGATTTTTTAATTTCTATTTTTAGCTTCTCCGTAGTATCGGAACATAGTGTATTGAACACCATCCTCAGTAAAATGTGACTGTTTTTACAACCCTTTTGCAGAGAAATACTCGTGTCATTATCAGTATGCCATAATTTTGAGCGAGACCTTAAAATCATAAAGTTGAGAGTTTTGCTGCTTTTATAGAAACTAGCAAGCAGACCTCACATGTGCATCCCAGCATCAAAGAGCCAAACATGTTAATGAGCTTCCATCTGAAAGCTGGACTCATCTGAAGCTACGGACCTTAATCAGAGGATGTGTGTGCATTTTGCATGTAGCTGCACTGGGAACCATGGAGACAAGACGGAAATAGATGCTGGCACTTAAGAAACAGCAAACACAGGCAGAGTCCAGACAATAAAGCTTGATACGTGCTCGGATATGATGTGCATGCATCAAGGAGCAAGCCTGATTGCATAAGGGTTGTGTATATTCAATTACCACTGTACTGCATTCTAAGCACCCCCCCCCCCCTCCCACTGCTGCTCATACGCTTGTATACTCCGGGCATTGTGGTTCTGCTTCCTTTCACTTACTGCTGTGTAGGAGTCACATTAAGCTGAGCTGATCCAGTGTGGCACTGCTGTTAAGAAAAGAACAGGAGGGGGGGGGGGGAGATAAGAGAGATGGAAGAGGGGCAGAATGAGGGGGGAAGTGATGGTGAGAAGCAGCAATAGTGGGCTAAGTTAATGGATGGAGGATATTACACAGAGGCATAATGAGAGGGAGGGACAGCTCATTTAAGGGGGTGATAAAGACTGGGGGAGTAAAGCTAAAGGGTTATGCGAAGCACAAGCTCTATTACAGAGGGGAGTTGGGGACATCATAATCCCTATGGCCTTATAAGTAATTACTATGTGATAGTGAAAGTGAGCAGTAAAACCTGTCTACTGTCAGAAGAAATGGAAAGAACTCCCTAATGGTTCCTGCAGTGCACCATGCTTTCATG
Organism: Pseudomugil tenellus; assembly: GCA_037177515.1. Lineage (NCBI taxonomy): Eukaryota > Metazoa > Chordata > Actinopteri > Atheriniformes > Pseudomugilidae > Pseudomugil > Pseudomugil tenellus. The sequence continues at coordinate 2,438,942 of JBAMHX010000004.1, forward strand.
TATGTGTGCTTGTTAAACCTCTACACTGCAAAGATGTCCGCGGTTAACTTTGTTCCCCCCAAACTGCAGCTCTGGAGGAGAGCGCATGTTGGTGGAGGTTTATAGATCGTGTTTGTGTGCATTATGAAACAGCAGGAAGTCTGGACTGTATAACACAGCAAGCAGGCTGGCTTTCATCCACCTGTCCTGCAGATGTCCAGCAGCGTCACGCGGCTCAGACTTTTACTGTGAAAAGCAAAAGGAGATAAACCCCAACACTGCGTCTGCTCGGGTCAGCTTCTCCTGTATGAACGCTAATAATTCAGCGTGCAGTCTGGAGCACAAGCAGGTCATTTATCCCCCAAACTGAGTCAAATTAAAGCTTATTACAGGTTTTTGTTTTCCCTACTTGCTGAGCAAGTCAGATCTATTTTTGGACCTGCTGAGTTGCCTAAAATGTAAAAGTTTTAACAGAACCTGCTGTGAAATCAGCGCATCCCAGTGACTCTGTCAGTTCTTCAGCCACTGAGAAAAACTGCCTCAGTTTGAATCCATTTAACTATGAGGATCCTGCACAATGAAAATCTTTGCAAAGCAGCATATTATATGGCAGAAACTTCCCCAGGTTACCCATAATGACAGGAAGTCCCAAAACTGTGCAAAGTCTGTGTTTAAGGTGCCATGTACAGCAGGATGCCCCCACTTTAGACCTGTGGTTCTCAATCTGGAGGCCCGTGGATTTTGCGAGCTAATTTTAGGGGGTTGCAAATAATTAAAGATATACCGTATTTTCACGACCATAAGGCACAATTAACAGTGTTAAATTTTCTCCAAAATGCATGGTGCACCTTATGGTGCGGTGCGCCTAATTTGTTGTTGTGTGACTTCGGCAAAGTACACATTCACTCGCCATAGACGTAGGAGAGGACAGCGTGAGAAAAGGAGGAAGTATGGCCACTGTAAAAAAAAAAAAAACAAGTGAAGCAAACAAACACGGACCAAGAGCTTATTAGAAGGAAGAAAGGACTATGAAAACGTATAAATAATTAGTCTGAGCAGCAGACTCGTGTTTACTTTGGACCTCTTCCCAGGAAGCACAGACTTCTTGGCAGCAAACAAAACACGAGCAGTGCAGCAGCAGCGGGCAGAGACCAACTGGAGCCGGCCGTGCATCAACAAGCTACTGGTAATTAACCAGTTAAAAAAGTTTAAAAAGATCCACGGACCAGAAAAGGAAGCTGGGATGCAGCAGTAACGAGGGACCCAGAAGATTATACACATATTTGTATATATGCCTACATACACGTAAAAAATGAATGCACAAAAACACACACACTCGTATATA
>JBAMHX010000004.1:2449507-2464431 GCA_037177515.1 Pseudomugil tenellus
TCCCTGCTTAGGCTGCTGCCCCCGCGACCCGACCCCGGATAAGCGGAAGAGGACGAGTACGAGTACGAGTACGAGTACGAGTTAAAGTTGCGTTATATCATTTTCTGTAACTTTTTTTCTTTGACAGTAAGGATCTTCTGATTGTGAGTCCAATAGCCCACCTGTGCTGGGATGCTGATTTAACGAATGGATTTTTCAAGATTCAAAAAAGAAACTACATTACTGTCCCAGATACATGAAAACAGAAATGTTAATCTAAATGTGTACGGAAACAATTCCATGTTGGTGGAAAAACAAACATCAGCTGGGATATTCTGATTGTGTGACACTCAGGTCTATGAACATTCACTATGTCTCAGACTCTCTGGGCCTCAGTTAACATGCTAAATGTTAAAGGTCATGAAATCCAAAGGATTAAACAAGAATGGCTTGTTTGGAGGGGTTACATGAGAAAGTATTTTCTCTTTGAAAGAACATGAATAAACGACTTGACTTCCAGAACAGTGTCCTCTGGAGAGACCAGACCTACATGCACATGTTTGCTCCTTAAACGCCTCATAGCAACAGTCAGTATATTTATGGAGGGATGATGATCTAGACACAATGCAGTCTTTGGATGGACCATGATCTCCTCCATATCAGAGATCCATAGTTCCATATATTCCAAACAGAACACTTTGCTCTCAAACTGCAGGTCTACTTGTGGTTCTGAGTCTATAAGAAAATGATGGGAGAAAGAGCCTTTGGCTATCAGGCCAATCCCTTTTGGAACCAGCACCCAGTATGGGTACGGGAGGCAGACACTCTCTCTACCTTTAAAATCAAACTTAAACCCTTCCTTTTGAACAAATCTTATGGTTAGGGATAGTCTAGTCCATTAGTTATGCATCCATGAGGATGTCCCATGATGCACTGAGCTCCTGTCCCTCCATGTATAATATTGACATTGTTAGAGCCATTTAGTTAAAATGATTGGTAGTCTCTGACTGCTCTTATTTACTTACAAGGAGAATGTTAATATATGTGTTTATCCCTTTTTTATTTGAACTTTTCTGTCATTTTAAAAGGCTTTACATAGAAACAAGCCAATGACTTTTGAAAGCATGCACCAACTATATGGTCGGTCTCCACAGCCAGAAGAGTGCCGTTATAAGTTAACGCCTCTCATACAGACATTACAAATATATTTCTCCTTTTTCTGCAGGTCTTCCTACATAACAGCTGCGGTGTATATTGATCTGTCTTTCCTGTCCTCTTCGACCCCAGGTTTTGTCTTCCTATTAAAAGGGAGTTTTCCTTCCACCTGCTTGTCCAGGATGGGAGATTGGATCAAAGTCAAGATTCCATGCTATCTTTTTGGTTTCCCTAACACAGGGTATTTTACGATGCAGGGAGGTGGTGGACCTAAACGCAGGCGAAGAGGACAAGCAGGAGACAGCCAGGATTCAGATTAACAGGGTTTATTACAGAAAACAGCACTTGCACTCATGACAACCAAGGAACTAACTAACTAATAAAACTAACTAACCCAAAACCCAAACAGGGTATTTATTATGAATTGGCTCAAATTGATCTCTGTGAAGCGCCCTGAGACGACATTGTCGTTAATTGGCGCTATATAAATGAAGCTGAATTGAATTAAAATGACATTATTGTAAGACGCGGCTCTGCTAGCGAGGGAGTGCTGCATCGGATGAATCCTCCAAGTGAGTCTAATGGGTCTTGTCAACCAGATGGACACAAAAAAACCTGGATGTATTCATAAAACTTGTGTTTAAAAACACTGCTGTAATTAATGTTAATGAACAAATACTACATTCTGCGGATGGATCTGGTAAATAAAGGTGATTTGTACATTTGTAAAGTGAGGTTATTGTGTGCAGTCTATTGAACCGATGCTGTTTGGAAGACCAGACTTGACTGCAACTTTTTCTTGACTGAAGAAAATGAAGGAACTAGTTATATTTTCCCTGTAAGGCATTATTACATTAGGATGTGATCAAATTCTTGTTATATATCATAAAATAACAAAATCAAATTTATTTATGTTGTTTAAAAGCCATTACTGTTATTTTAATCACTATATTTTAATGAACTGAACAATATAAATGACCCAGAAGAAGCATGAACAAAGCAAATAGCAGTGGGCCCAGAGCAGAACCCTGCTGCTACACACAGATACTTCATTACCAGGCTAGTTCAGACCTTGACATTCATATTCAACTGATATAAGTAAGTTATGTTGGGAATTCCTAACATTTTCAGGACTGCGGCCCTCGAGGACCAGTTGCCGCCTCGTTGTTTAGAGGATGATGTCAAACTACCAACTCTGACTGAACAGAATCACCCAGAAAGGTTTGACACAACTACTTGAGAGAATCTGACCTAGTGAGTTTATCAATCAACACATGATCATGTAGTATCAGAAACAGAGCTGAGATCAAACAGAGCAGATTCATGCATCATTTTGTATCATTTGATCTTAGCTAATTCTAAGCAGACTTGTTTCATTTGAAAGGTATAAAATACGTTTGGAGATCTTCACAGGACCCAGGTTGTTTGAACAGCAACCTGCCTGAAATATGCAGCTGGAGACTTTAAAAAGGTAGTGAGTATAACGTCAGGGTGATTTGAAGAAGTTCCTGGTGAAAGAAATATTCTCTTGGGCTACGCACTCATAAGGACGACCCAAGTCATCTTGCAATGACCTGAAGCAACATTCCCAACCAGGAAAACAACAATTACCCGAAGTTTCTGCTTCAAACGTTGGTACATCCATCCACTCAATCACATTGTTTCAAACATGTCTTCTACACTGTGGCTTTGTATGAAATAATGACAGTAAAGTGACGTGTTGTTACTCGAACCAAACTGGTATTTACTACATTTTAAAAGTAAAGATTTTCCTTTTTTTCTTTTTACTTATAACCTCATGTAAAACCTTAATATTTTAAATATTTTCTCATAACTGTACTTTAAATAACTATTTGTATCTTTGATGGAAATAAAAACTGGTCTAACTTTTAGGAAGGCAGGATGTGAGGCTGTAGTAAGAGTTACATACAGGAATAAAGCGCCTACCAGTGTATATTGTATAATTAATAGTGTATAGTGCATGTATGGTGCACGCTTTTGCCCTAAAGTCAGGACAAACATGATTGTGTTTGTCATTAAGCTACAGTTTTGATTTTAATCCAGACGTTTGGATAGTGCGTAGTCTTTCTATCAATGCACATATTTTAGCTTCTATTGTGTAAAACATGTTGCTTCCTGGAAGGAATGACAGCACTTTAATTAAAACAAATAAACAAGACAGAAGCACATGTCAACCTCTCTGAAATAGTTCTGGTTAGATTATCATGGCATCTTCCAGCTTAAATAGTCTCAGCAAGTAAGTTAAAAGCCTTATCAGTCCTGCGCGGCTGATCCGGAGTCATGCCTGCATCCTAACATCTCCATCCATCTCCTCTCTGGAGCCACTTACTTTTCCCGCTTCCGTCGCCCCTTCTCCTCGTCGAGAGTCGCCCTGGTCCTCCCTCTGTTCCTCCCTCTCCTCCTTTTCGGAAAGCGTGATGGAGAGAGGGAGCGAGAAAGGAGGAGAGCCGGATCCAGGCGGAGGACGGCGGAGACGAGGCGAGCCGCCGCACCGGGAGCGCACACGGCGGAGGAAGCGGCGCTTACCGGCTCTCATATAGCGCCATTATCTGGGTCAGACATGAAGTATTCATCTCCGGTTCTCACAACTTCCCATTTTTCTTTTTTTCCTTCCCCTGCGATGGTACAATCCGGGGAGAGGGGATGGAGGAGGCTGGGGGCTGTGATAGCCTAGATTCGGTGAAGAGGAGCCCACTGACACTATTTTAAGGACTGAACAGGAAGACAGATCATGCCGTTATAAAAGGAAGCTGCTATTTACAATTTAGCATTTTGTAAAGAAGTGGATGATTAAATATTTATTTTCAGAGGGCTTTATGGCCACAAACCTGATCACGTTTTATTATAACACACTGATCTGTTTCCAAATATGCTTTTGTGTTTGCAGGAGTTTTTACCTCAAGCTGCAGATCCAGGTTTGTTCTCTTCATGTTAACTCAGCAGCAGTTTCAGGCTTGTAGAAACCACAAATGAGCCTGCAGGATTCACATCAATTCACTTGAAAGTTCTTTTTCCGAGAACAGGAGTCGAAGCTGGACCATTTCAACCCAGTCAGCATGCAGATGTTTCAGCTGTCAGGTTATAAAGCTGAAAAGATAAACAACTAAATATATCAATAGATACAGCAGAGCAAGCAGAAGGAAACAGACTGGATTACAGAACATACAGATCAATAGTAACAAACCTTTCCTCATCTGCACACCATCTTGGCTTTCAGGAGGGAAAATGTTTTTAATAAAACAAACACATAACAGAAGATATTTACATATTGATCACAACTACATGAGTTTGAATTCATCTTAAATTATGAATAAAAGCAGAAACTGTACTTATTATGTTGTTTTCTATGTTGTAGGAAGTGTTTTATTCCTGGTATAGGTAAGTATGTCACGTTTGCCAACAGTGTGGCCAATAAACATGCTTATTATTACCAAACGTAAAAAAATTATGTAACCATTTCCTCATTTACACTTATTTCTGCTACTATTTACCTTCTATCCTCACTAAAGCACCTCCAGCTCAGCTGAATCACAAACATCTTCTTGTCTTTAATGCACCCTTAGAGGATCATTATTTTCTGCTTTTCACTCACTCACACACACACACACACACATATACAACTTTCTGATCACTTGATGATCTTTGGCTGCATTTTGGATCATCTGCAGAGGTTTAACAGAGCATGCCGGCAGGGCTGCCAGTAAGGAATTGCAGTAGTCAATATGAGAAGTGACTAGAGCCTGAACCAAGAGCTGCGTTGTGTGCTCTGTCAGGGGTGATCCTCCTGAAGTTGTACCGAGCAAATCGGCAAGTACGGGCAACCGAAGCAACATGGACCTTGAAATGCAGCTGGTTTATAAATCCATCCATCCATTTTCATAAATGCTTCATCTAATTCAGGGTCGCAGGTAGCTGGAGGCTATCCCAGCAGTCATTGGGTGAGAGGCAGTGTACCTCCTGGACAGTTCGCCAGTCCGTCACAGGGCAACACAGAGAAAAGAACAAACAGGACCACACACATTCACTCCTAAGGACAAAGCAGAGTGACCAGTCACCATAACATGTGTGGTTTTGGATGGTGAAAGGACGGCACACCACCGTTCTTCCCTAATTTCGCTTTACAGAGATGAAAAACAACTAATTCTAAATGAAAATGACAATTAAGAATAAAATTTAATTCCAAAGTAAGTGGCAGCTTCTGTCATGTATACCTTCATTCCTCTCTAAGTTAATCCAGATCATTCTATGTTCGTCCCCTTGTCCACTCGTGATGATGCACATATTCTGTGCCGTCTCTGCCTCCTGTCTCCGGTATGTCATCTCCCTTCTTCTCCTCATTTGCTGAAGGAATGAAAGTAGTATGCTGGTGTCAAGCTGGTGCTTTACAATTATACTCACAGTCTAAATGAAAAAGTTTGGGAGAGGGCTGTTTCCTGGTGCATCCGGCGTGTGGACCGGACCCTGTCTAGTGGCGGTCTGGGGGCCCCTGGCCCTCTGTTGGTGTTGGCCTACGTCTTTGCCTGCAGGGGTGGAGGGCTTCCAGGCTCTTGGGGCAACTCCGTTCATTCTGCATGATGACACGGTCACTGAGCTTCCTTTAGGTTTATTCACTAAATGTTAGGGTTTAGGTTTAGGTTTTTCGTTTCCTGTTTTATTTTGTAGTTTTTCCCATTTTCCATGTGTTTCTGTTTTTGCTTTATATCAGTTAGTTTCACCTGGGGTTGATTTTGGTAATTGTTTTCACCTGTGTCTTGTTCAGTTTCCAGTGTATACACTTGATCCCCCCCTCCTTGCTGGTTCATTATTTTCCTTTGTTTGTAAGTTCTTGTCTAGTTCTTTAGATTTCCGTAATAAATCCAGTTATTTTGCATCCAGCTGCCTTCTCCTTCCTTTATTTGGGTCCACCACCTTCCCCGCTTCATGACACTAACAGACATTTTCCCTTCCTTAATTTTGGTGAGAGAATGAAAGAGACCATCGTTCTGCCTTAATGCTGGACAAGATAAATTAGAAAGAAAAAAAGGGTTCCTATTATGTGGTGTTTTAAGATGTTGCCAAAATAAAAGCAGCAGGAAGTGAAGCTTATTTGTTTCTTTTAGACGTAAGCATGTGTCAACCCCCCCAGCAAACACACACATGCCTATTTTAAGAAGAATTAAGTAGGGGTAAAAATATTTGTTTTCCATATAAACCTTAATTCAGAAGGACTATTTTCAAGTAAGCATGGCTGAGAATACTTTGATTTTGGAGTCATTTGGGTTCAAATAATTAATTCAGAATGAGATATCATGTAACCGCAGCCAGTATACATTTAGTACATGTAATGCAGACATATTTCTGTACCTAAGGCTGTTGGATCCACTCACTAACAGAAACATCTTCATTTGTGGAGGAATGTTGGCCTCTGATGACCATCCTGCATTTACAATTGTGCTGTATTTTACCACTAAAGGTCAGTAATACAGAAAAGTACAAACTATTTTCTAAAGAAAATGACAATAGGATTATTGCATTCACGAGTTTGACATATTTGGATAGTGGCAACAGCAGATCTGAGGACCACCAATCTGACGTACAGTATAACATAAATTACAGCTGTCTATTACTAAAACATGAAAGAGAAAGCTTGCTGAAAGGTTTGAAATTTTATATTACATAAATATGTCCAACACTGCAATCCCCTCTGTGCTAAACAAAGTTTTCATTTCATTTTGATCTCATTTAAATCCTGTGAAGTTGAAATAGTTTTAGTTTAGCTTTATGACTTATTCTCAGTGTCTACATGACATAAATTAGTTTATAACAAAGCCAGTGTCCCGTATTGTTAAACATACAGTATCTGACTGATGTAGGAAAGCAAACAGCTGTAAACGTCCTGAGCTGATGCATCAGGAGCGTCTGCTTCACTGAAGCAACACAGGATCCATGTGGACGCCTTGCTGTGAGTCATCAGCTATGCTTCACTAATGTCTATAACACCTTAAAATAACTGCTGTGAAAAACTGCATATAGTTTTGGAATAATGTGGGGAAATCATGTCGTACTTAGTTTTCTGCGAGTGTATTTAAGGGCAACACATCAATGTTCATCAATTGAGTTGAAAATAAACTTTAAAGAGACTCAGAGTAGCTCAGTTTCCATGTTATGTAGCGTATATTAAGCTAGCACTACATAATCCTGTTTCATGTAAACAGGAGGCTAGCAAGGCTGCTAACCTCCTGTTTACATGTTATGTAGCGTATATTAAGCTAGCACTACATAATCCTGTTTCATGCAAACAGGAGGCTAGCAAGGCTGCTAAACTCCTGTTTACATGTTATTTGGCATATATTAAGCTAGCACTACATAATCCTGTTTCATGTAAACAGGAGGCTAGCAAGGCTGCTAAACTGCTGTTTACATGTTATTTGGCATATATTAAGCTAGCACTACATAATCCTGTTTCATTTAAACAGGAGGCTAGCAAGGCTGCCAATTGGCCAAGCTAGCTACAGCAGGGGAGCACTGGTCCTTGAAGACTGGAATCCTGCAGGTTTTCTGTGTATTGGTGAAATGTACAACTTAAAATGCAAACAAAATTTTGAATTTGCCCTTAAACATATGCATACATACTTAGATACATACTTAAATGCATAAATACACACAGTATATACATACAACATGCTTGCCTCCCATAGTAACTTGACTGCTCTAACTGCAGTATTATCAAAAGTGAAAGTTAACTATTTATTCTTTAAGTACACATTGTAATGATATTAACACAAGTCACAGACTTCCAAGCAGGGGCTTAGTAATAGCCACTGGGTCTCCGATTGGTGCGCTCCATGAAGTAAAATCCATAAATTGCTTCATTAATGTCCAACGTATTGGATGAGGTCAGGCTGACTGAACAGAATGTGCTTCGGAATCTCAGTATTTGGAGAAAATATCTCGTTTTTGATGTCAGAGATGAGAGGAGAATGGAGAAAGTGTTTAAGACTATGTTCCTCAGCAGGAAAATGGGTTCCTCTACAGGGTGGAAAAGAGGTCCTGCCCATCATCAGGGTGGCTGGGCTGCACATTGGGTGAGAGGCTTTGTTTTCTGGAAGAGGCTGCTCCAGCTTCAGATCCAGAGGAGCCAGATGAGGTTGCTCGTGCATCTGGTTCGGATGCCTCCATAAAGAAGTTTTGGTGCCTTCCCCTCAGGTCTGGGTGAGCTAAACACTCAGTAAGAGTCTGCTTCTCACCACAGATTCATGAACAGAGTTTTATGTAACCATCACATGTTCTTATGTACTAGTGGGAAAAATACACAGAGCTGTTTTACATGTGAAAAGGACTCTGCTGTAATACTAGCAATATGGTGTTAGCCAACATCCAACTCTGCTCACAAGGGTGATTTCCTTCAATAAAAATGAACAACTTCCCAGGTTTACTTGTGAAATTATTTACATTTCAGGAACATGTGTTTGAGTAAAACGAATGAGGATATAACTGACAAGTATTGTAATCATCTTCACTGTCAGATGTGTTTTCTAAAGGTCCATCCATCCATTTTCTACCGCTTATTCCCGAACCTTTGCATTTATAATTAGACTAAAAGGCAGAAAAAAGTGTTTTGAATTATATATCTGCGCGTTGTGTGCTTACTGCTCTTTAGACCGTCTGCAGTTGGCTGTGTGATTTATTCAGAAACAATCCAAGTTTTCAGCTTCTCTCAGCGCCTGTGGGGCCAAGGGAGGAAAGAAAGAAAGAAAGGATCATCACCCCCCCTTGCTATTTTTTAAAAGCCAAACAGAGGGACTGTGGCCCAGAAACCCAGCAAGATGGGTACCAATTTACTGTCTGCACTGCTCTCCAACCTCCAGGGATCTAGCCTGATTACAGCACCATCATTTGCTTTCTCTTAGATCTGGACACACACACACACACACACACACACACACACACACCGTTATATACCCTCTTGGAGTGTATCTTCCCAGCTCATCGAATATGCTTTCTCAACTGCATTATTATTTTGGCGACGCTGTAGATTTGTGTTGTCCCCTGTCACTTGAGTTTTCTGGCTCTTTGAGTGAGAGACAGCGATGATGGTGGAGATTCTGCTAATGAAGCCGAAGTCAGCTGGCCAGTCATATAATTGGCTTGTTGATATGTCGCCTCCCATCACAGAACAGCAGGCTGGGGAAAGGAACCCACTGCTGCATCTATAATTCAACTGAGACCTGAACTGTCTTTAGGCAGCAGTTTTTACTCTGCAAACTTGCAGGGTAAAGCACTTCGTTTCAGGTTTACCAGGAGGTGTATTCACAGGGCTTGTTCCAAACCTGGTCAGCAGAGTCAGTAACTAAGAGGGCATTATTTGTTCAGCATGTGCAACATTGCCAAAATCGCTCTACTTTTACAGCAAATCTTCTGATTCATAATAAGGATTCAACAACACTGATCCATCTGTTCATGACACTGCTGCCGTCACTGGTTGTCAGACCACATGTCTTCTCCATTCCTTCTACTTTGGTGGGCTTATTAAAAACTCTGTCTGCAGGATCAAATTTAAACTACTGTGTTTCTGAAATCTGATGCCCAACTGGTGCAGCGATGCAAAACGCGCTGTGGCAATAACCACCGCCTTTCCCAGAGAGGTGCAGAAAAACTAGTCCATGGATTTATTACTTCCAGATTGAACTACTGTGTTTCCTGATTATGGTCTGAACAGTTTCCATCACATCTGAGATGCTCTGGGACGTTTCTGATGAGAATTATCATCAGACATTATATTTCTCCAGTTTTTTGGTTTCTTCATCGGCTCCCAGTTCCAGATTTCCCAGACAAAGACTTTGGCCTAAAACCTTCCTTTTATTTACTTTAAAATGAAGGTTGTAGTTTGGGGTGGTTAGCCATCCATTTAGTTATGTTGTCATAAGCTCGGACTTTCATTTTCATCTCTTTTCTTTTTTGTTTATAATTTTATGACATTAATGACGCCATAACTTGTATTTCTCTTTGTCCTCAGCAAGTATCCTTGCCTTTCCATGTCCTCTTCACCCAACTAGTCTGTTAGGATTAATGGATTTTGTCAATTTGGTTTCCGTTTTTTTTTTTTTTTTTTTGTAGACTTCCTCATTTCCTGTTTGCTTTGTTTCTGTTCAACTTTATGTTCTGTTCATTGGTTTCACCTGTCTTGCAATTTTGTCCCTCGCTTGGTCCTATGTGTTTTAGTCCCTTGGTTTGTCTGTTTAGTTGCTGGTCCATTAGTTAGTTTATTATTAGTGTCAGTGCTGTTGTTTAGTCCGTAATAAATCCAGTTAATTTGCATCCTGCTTGTCCTCCTTGCCTGCGTTTGGGTCCACACCATCCTTGCAACGCAACATAGTGTGGGCCGATGGCCTTTCTTCCTGGTTCTGATGTAGTTTTTTTTATTTTTCATCATCCAATTGGTAATGTAAACCGCTACACAAATCGTTTTAGCACTAAGACCTGCAGCGTAAACAAAATGTCCCTTTTAAACAGAAGGAAACAGCATTTAGCCCCAGAACCTTTAAAGAGCTAAACTCTTTCCGGTGAGAACATATTCTGTAGGACAGAGCGGTATGAAGCAGGTTTTTCCTTCTCATTGGAAAGAGCAGCATTAGCTCCAGGTAGAGCCTCACTGTTGAGGTCTTCACAATAACTGACTCACTTTGATCACAGAAGCGAGCTGAGAAATTCAGGAGAGCCCGACTTCAATCATCTAGTAGAGCTGTTTGTGGAATGATTCAGTGTAGTGTAGCATCGTGTTCTGGGAGACTTTTGTATGGTAATTTGTTATGGGTGGTGGTGGAAGCAAAGGGGGGGGCGAGGGGGGGGGGGTATTCAAAGAAACCCTTTGAAGTTTCCAGAAGAGCACATGGATGCAAAGCAAGATCAGAATATACGGGAGTAATTGTTCTCACTCAGGCAAACATGAAACAATGAATAGCCTACATTTCAGTCATGACCTTCAAGAATAAAACAGAATTTGCTTCAATCTCACTTTAATAAGTAATTTGACACTTGAGATTGCTTCAACTTTTTCTCTGAACACTGACACAAGGCAGGGTGGAACTGTTACATAACAAGCCAATCTGGCTGAGATGGTTTCAGTTACCAAATGTGAGAATTTTAATCGACAACTGAAAGCCATGATAACCATTTCAACTAAAGACGATTTCATCTTGTGATTAAAGCTCAAGATACTGCTTGTTTAGTTGGATTTAAAAAAAATTGAACAATAACTGGAAAATTGCTGTTTTTGCTGAACAGCAGTAATGCTTTAATTCAAAAACAGTTGAACTATAATGCGAGAGAGTGTAAATTATCATAAAACTGAAAAAAATGAAAGCATGAACTGATGTTTAAAGGTGGAAGAAATGGTGGAATATTGAACTGAAATGAGGAAAAGGGTTGAAAATTGCCTGCCAAACCCCAAGTTGAAATTATTCTAAAGCTGAAGTCATTAGTAGAAGTATTCAAAGTTTAAATTCAAAGTGTTTCAATTTGCGTAAAATGGTTGAAAGAAATTGAAACGAGTACAAAAGTGCTTTTGCAGAAAAATTGGAAGTCCAAAATTGGATCTCTACTAAGAACAGAATAAATTGAACTAAAAGAGCAAAACAATATGTTAAGATGGCTGAAATGGACTTGTTGAAACTTTAGCAGAAATAATGTCCTGTTAAAACCAACAGTAGAATGTTTTTAAGCTCAAAATGAAGTGCAATGTAATAAAAATGGTTGCGCCTTCATTTGAAATTTTGAATCTGACGACAATAGTTGAAGTATTGAAAGCAAAAGCTACGTTGTGTTTAAATGTTATGTGTTTAGAGGTCCCATATTTTGTTATACGTGTTACACAATCTAGCCTTTGCACATTTTTAATAATAATATGGATTTTGTAACATTTTGCAACCATACTATAGTTTTGCCATCCCACTCTTTTCTTGTTGCGAGTTTTCTACCCGGAACTGGGAATGGCTTACTCTGGCTTTCACCCAGCTCATCCGCCCCACCCCCACTGAGCAACCAGAGAGGTCCTCCTATTTTTTCAGCCCAACCTGTGACGTTGCCTCAGACAGAGAGTTTTTCCCCGCCTGCCCCGTGATGTAGTTTCGGTGGAGCACTAAAGTTTTCAGGTAGGGGTAGGGGGAGTCTCCACCACGTCAGAGCTATGTGCAAAGGCATTAGATTTGCCTAGGCCACACCCTTTTCTTCAAAGAAATAAAGCTTCAAAATGCATGGATGATAAATAAAACTACTCCAGGGATTATTTAAAGATACAACTAACACTAATAGAAGTTTAAATGCTTATAAAAGGCGACTTTGCATAATATGGGACCTTTAAATGTAAAGTGATTGAAAGTTGAACAAAAACGTTTAAAATTGAAGCTGGTTTTTACTGACTTGTTCAAGCTTCAGTTGAAGTAACTCTAAAGTTGAAGTCAACAGTTTGTGGATATTTATACACCAACAGGAAATAGAGCATTAAGCACTGCAGAATTAGGAGAAAGTTCAGCTGCAGTTACACAAATATCTGGTAAAGATGGAAAAAAATGCCTAACAGAGGTAGTAAAGGAGCTCATGCATTCAGCTGGGATATTTTCTGTTAGCGTGGTAACTTTGTAAAAGTGGAACCCAGACTGAGGGGGGCAACATAACACCACTGAAATGTTTAGCACCGAAAAAGATGTTTACAGTAACTGTTCTCTGCACAAATACCTTTTTCATTGTGTATAATTCTTAAATTATAACAAAGAACCCAGAAATATCCACGTGGCTTTAAACAGTAAAAACCTGCTGCGTATTTAAAAAACACATAAATGATGAATGATCATGAAGGGATCGCACTGTGTGAAGCTCCGCTCTTTAGTGTTGGATCGGTAAGACCACGACAGAAAGTCCTAAAACACAGGGCTGCTCATATCCTGGCATCCTGTCCAGCTTTGGCCAATGGAAACAAAAGCATTTGTACCATCCCATTAATTACTATACCAAACATGTGGGTTGAAGTTGTTAAACTCTAGTTGTTTCTGGACTTCTATTTCTGACTTCATTTTTTATCTCTTATTGAGCACCATGGAAAAAGGCAAGATGTAGTCAGGAATATGTTTCCCTTTAGAAACAATGTGAATGTGTTATTCACAGACTTGTCTTGTTTTTTTGAATCAGATGTTGCTGTAGGGAAACGTTCACTACCTGGAGGACACTGACCCTGAAATACATATCCTTCATATACTGAAAAATGACTGGTAATACAAAAAAAAAAACAACTAAAAAGTAATTTACTGGTCCATAAAAAAATCTGACATAAATTTCTTCTTTCACAGATACAGTTATTTAATATTTACATGTATTCAAATACACAATAATTTGAACTTGTTTCATAATACTCCTCCTACTCTGGCTGACAGGTGCAAATATGCTTCATGAAACAAACAATAAAACTATGCTGGATATACGAGCAAAAATTTTAATCCGAAAACCTGCAAGTACACAAATATCATGCAAAAACAGAGCAGTGCTGCATTAACTAAATCAACTTCATGAAAAATCCTGAATATTCACCCAGACAAAAATCCAGTCCCATTAAGAAAAGACTTATAAACAACAGCATGAACGTCCCCCCCTTTCCATTTCAGTCTGCCCCCTCATGTATGCATTCCTAGAGCAGGCCTTGGGTCTGAACACAGCACTGACTGTAAGCTGTTTTATTAGTTTAGACAACTTCAGGTTCAATTAGGTTCAGTATTTTGCAGTTCAGAAAGAAGTGGAAGGAAAGGCAGGGTGTACTGCTGCTGAGCAGGGCGCCAGCTTGATGCTGGAACACTGAAAAGTACAGAAGGAATGAAGCTGAAGGACTCGAAGCCGCAAACAGCATGCAGGCGTAGCATGGACTCAACGGGAAGGCATCACTGTATGTGGATGAGATCAATGCAAAAAATATTCTTCTTTTCTAAAAGTCTGAATAATTTCTTTCCTTGAGTGACAGCACAGGTAATTTTCTTTATATTTTTTAAAGAACAGTTGTGCGTTACAGCCTTCTTTCAAACTTTTACAGAGATGGGAATTTGTCTCCTGCAGTGTTGGGGCTTTGTGGGCAGCGTACTCATAGCAAATTGGACGTGTAAGTGTGCACAGAGACTTGTTCTGACTAAATTTAACAACAAACCTTCATGTATTGTAGGACCTCGGTGAAATTGACTTAAAAGCATTGTTGGGCATTTTACTTTAAAAAAGCAATTAGTTATAGTTAAAATTGCTTTTCCCAAAAAGTAGATGAGTTAGTAACTCAGTTAACATACAGTTAAAATAATTAGTTACCCAGCAAAACAACTGAAATTAGTTGCAATGTGCTATTACATAGAATATTTAGAAGGTCAAATATTTTTATCGTAAACAAATAAAAAGTAAAGTAAAAGTAAAATATCTAAAAATAAGTTTTGACAATAAAAATAATTTTGTCTTCAAGTACAAAACCAATACACACAGATGTAAACTTGGGTCAAAATAAAAAAGGCACATGTGGCCACTAATTAGTGCAGATCTTTGTAACTGTATATTAGGAATACCTCAAAAGTAAGCAAAACGCTATCCTACTATTAAATATTCTGTAAGGTAAGTAACAAATATTCTTGCCTTTAATCACACCCAGCATAAAGTAGTGTCTGTACTTCTAATGCAAAACACTACTTTGGAATCTCCCTGGAATGCCGTGTTTAAATCATAGACAGTATATATATATATATATATATATGTATATATATATATATATATAT
>JBAMHX010000004.1:2492591-2506496 GCA_037177515.1 Pseudomugil tenellus
GGACTGTGGGAGGAAGCCGGAGAACCCGGTGAGAACCCACGCTAACACGGGGAGAACTTGCAAACTCCACACAGATAAGCCGCCGCCCGAGCCGGGGATCGAACTGGCAACCTGCTTGCTGTGAGGCTGCAGTGCTAACCACCTCGCCACTGTGCAGCCCCTCTCTGTGTGCCGTGTGGCATAAAACACTGCAGGAATCCTTACAGGCTGCCATGATGACAGGTTTCACCTCCTTGCAGTACACACATTCTGCTGCTGCCTCCGCTTCAGAGCTTTAACGAGGAAACTTGGATCTGAACTTAAGTGTTGAAAACACAAAGTTGCACAATAAAAAGAACTAAGTGGGTGACTCCTGTGTTTAAGGTGGAAAATCACAGGTTTAGTTAATGTCTTGAAGTCCAGATGGATGCTGCACGACTGAATCAAACTAATGGTGTTGCAAGTAATTCTGCTAACTAATTTTCAACCACTTTTACTTAGTTTCACCACGTTTTCCACTTAAACTGATGACATGATTTTATTTTAGAATTTAACAAGTGTTGCCTTACATGGATTAAAAAAATGATTGCATCCAGACCAGATAGCTCTTCAATGATTATATCTGGTGGCGAGTTTGCTGTAGATCTATTTGACTGAGAAATCAGAATTAAAATTTGCTAAAAGACAATATTATATTAGATATGTTAAACCATTTTTTATCAATGTTTGGCTGGAAGCAACGCATCGTGTCAGGGGTGTCTATAATCTGCTTCCCAGTGAGGAGTTTGTTATTTCCTGACAGGCATGAGTCATAATGGTCTCTGGAGGACCTTGTCAGGCACTTGTCAGACCCCCAGAGTTACATCCTGGTGGAATGATTGTGATTGGTGTCCATAATTAATGTTGAGTGACAACGCAGGAAGCAATGTATGCTGGGAGTAAGGAAAGTGACAGTAAGGGTGATATACAGTACGCAGCCTCATAGAATACAGCCGTTTGCATCCAATGGCAGCTCTTCACTTGGTCCTGTTCCCTTTTCCACACATTTCACAATCTGAAATATTACAGACAGCAGGGAGCTTCGGAACACTACCACTGGACATCAAAATGCTGGATGAAAGAAATCCAGGCTTTTGTAGAACCATGGAATACCCTTGTAGTCGTGCAGTGATAAGGTTGCATTAGCATAGGTCATAGCGCTCACTCAAGAACAAAAAGTTCAGTCAAAGTGTTTGATGCCTGATCATCAATTTCAGGCACTTTTTACTCTGAAATTACAGAAGTTCAGAGCTGCAATCTAATGACAACCACATGATGTGGATTCATTCTTAGAAATCCATGTCATTTTCCTGTTATCTTTGGTCCATGAATTTTTATTTTATACAAAAATACATATAGAAAGTGAATCTTTTAATCCCAGTCAGCCTGCAGGCATCATGTTTTCAGCTTCAGATTATGCTTTCTTGATTATGAAGTTAAAATGATGTAAAATGAATGTATGAATAGATACAACAGCATAGAGAATAAAGCAGAATGTATTACTAACGTAACTTAGTAGAAATAAGACAGATCAACGGTAATCAAACCTTTTCTCATCTGCACATGATCCTCTCATGTCTTGGTTTTCAGGAGGAAAATATTGATTGATTGAAGATTGATTGACTGGTTGATTGATTGATTGATTGATTGGTTGATTGATTGATTGATTAATTGATTGATTGAAACGTTTTTGTTTTTTTTCGAACAACAAAAATAGAAAAGTTCAAACAAATAGAGAGAAAAAATAAAGACTCAATTTATGGCGAAAACTCAATTAGTGGGAAATAATGAAGTAAACACGAATATTAATAGACAGAAAAAAAGAAGAAACAATTAGGCCAAATCCTATTTCTCATTCTTACCCCTCACCCTCTCAAACGGAGCTACAAGTGGTAGGGCTGAAAAGTTAGCCCTACGATTTCCAGCCTAGCCTTCACGGCCAGAAGCAAAGTTGCAAAATAAAATTTAATTACAGGCTAGATAAGCATGTGTTGCTACAGGGCACCGCTAACATTCAGTATGTTACATTACTGGAGCTTCAACTGGAACTAGCTACTTTTTTTTCATGTGCATTTTATTAAGAGATTGACTACTACATATTAAAATGACGTTAAACTAAACAAATCAACGTTTGTCATAATTTTAAAAAACTTTTCAGTGAAGAAAATACATTTGTGAATTTCTTTAGACTCTGCAGTAGCCAACCTCTTCGGTGCGCAAGGTATTCTGGGAAATTTTTCATACCCCTTGGTTTGAAGTGTGCTCCTGAAAAATCTTCGTTTGAATGGGTATATAGTCCTATCACTTACCCCTTTCCCCCTGTCCTCATAGGAATTGGGACACCCCTACCCCTACACGTGAACGCGCAAAACGTAGGGGTAGGGTTAAATGGTGAAATGGGATTCACTCTTATTGTCCCTTGACCCCTATTGTTATTATTTCTGCTACTATTTACCTTCTATCCTCACTAAAGCACCTCCAGCTCAGTCGCAAGACAAATATCTTCTCGTCTTTATTGCAGCCAAAGAGGATCATTATTCTCTGCTTTTCACACACAACTTTGTGATAACTTATTGATCTTTAGCTGCTCTGATTGGACGCTACTGGCAATTTAAGCTCTCTGATTGGTAAAATGCTTTACAGGAAGTGGCTTCATCAACATGTCCAGGTCCAAATTTCCAGGTCTCTAAGCAACATACAGATATAATTATCTATTAATTATGAGAAAAAGTTAAATATGTTCCCACTTTGGATCATTGTGGATTTTCACATTACATGTTGTGTATTGTTAACCTCCTGGACTGGATATAAACGATGGGATGTACTTCTGTAGATCACTTCTTTCTAGAGAAAGGCTGGAGATCCAGTAGGGTTTGAGGGACTAAAAAATTAATAAATCCAGTGTTTGTGAAGATTTGCTTGTAAAATTTCTGAATCCTTACTTATGCTGTTAAGAACTCAAACCAAGTTATCTTCAACTGCTTGCTTACAGTGAGACTTGCACATCTGTCCAACATACTTAGATGTAAATTTTTCTTGCAACTTACCTAAATGAGTACGGAGACTAGTATGAGAGAACTCCATTTGTGCCTCTGCTCCCCATAGCTGAACCGGCCAACTCTGGTTGCCCGGGTTACTGCATCCCTAGTGGATGGTCATCTTGCCATTGCTATGCTAATGAGAGCATATCAAAGTCATGAGCAGACGCGTTTGCCTATCAAGCATACACACACTTGTGTGTGTGTGGTAATTTCCAGTCTGACACATCAGAGGTCACCCAGAGGCCAGAGCTTTTAACTGCAAATGTCACAGCAAATAAGGATTTGTGAAATTAAGCAAGGGTATAAAACTTAGCATTTTATTCATTAGGCATGAAGCTGCTTCTAATGAGATTTCTCTCCCTGTCTGAATAGTATGACTCTTCCCCCACCTTCCACTCGCTTCTATTTCATTATTTACATCCCCGTCTCTGGCTCTTTTTGGCGCACTTTATCAGTTTAATCAGGCTGTGTGGGGAGAGGAGGGGGTGGGGAATCACACGGTGCGCATCATCCCGCCAGCTTCATAGTAATGCATCTTTATTAAGCTCACAACATCAGCCCAGGAGACGAGTCTCTGCTATCACTGTCAATTAGCACAAGGAGGAAGCTGTGTATTGGGGGGGGGGGAGGGGGGTCTGTGCTCAGGGAACCAGCTTGCTCCTCTTTATTAATATCAACAAATAACCTCACAACAGTCAGATTTATAGAAAGAGGTTTCCTCTTTATTAAAACACACACATAGCGACAATGCAAACCATACAAGAGGATGTCATCAGTCAGAGGAAGGTGCAGTTGCAGAGGTTCAGGTTTCATTAACTGAGAATTAAAATAAGAATCATTTTAAAAAGGAAATAAATAATGGCTTTGCTTTATTCGGCACAGGGGCAGATATTACATTATCATTTCATCATGGCTTTCTGGCAATATGGCTTTTTCAATCAGCGCATACAAACATTATTTATTCATTGATGCATTTTTAAAAAGGCACACAGATCCAGCACGGCCCATCTCCGCAGAGTTGACACAATCAAATAAACATGAATATTATATTAGTGTGAGATGTGAGGGATGAGTGGGGGGTGAGTCGGGGTGTGGGCGGTAGGGGGGGTGAATTAAACTTTATTCATGCAGTGAACAAAAAGTGAAAATGGGAAGAAGTGGAGGACGTTTACCACACGGCTTCTCTTCCACAACAATGACAATTCTTTCCCGTTTGTCCGAAGCCATTCCTGTTTGTGTGTGTGTGTGTGAGAGAGAGCATGAGGAAAGTGGGGGGGCTCTTGCTTTAAGGCTAGTGTCTCTTTAATGAGGCTTTGCTGCAAAAGGAGCTCCCCGGGACTCTTGACGTGTTCTGCATTTCAAACAGAAATGCACCACGTCGCCGGCTAACACACCCTCTGCTCCATCACAACGCGCATAATACCTCACACTGATTTGTGTGTGTCTACGGCTAAGCATTGATTGGTGTGTTTCCTGAATGAAGTGAGAGCTTGTCAATGAGAGACAACCTTTTCTGAAACACTGTACCTTCCTTTTCTCCCCTGCTCTGCCTCACTCTCGCCCCAGCCATCTCGTCTCCTCTTTCTCCATCTCACGCGGCGATACTCCCCTGACCTCATGTTTATGTATCTCACTTTGTCGGGTTGTTCATCAGCGTTGGTCTGTCAAAGGTCCCTTCCCCATTTTTTCAACTGTCTCAGCCTTGCCGCTTTGCCGACACAAAGGCCAGGACATATGAATAATATAAGAAGACAATAAAAAGAGGAAAGATAATTGCGAATAGACTAGTGTGTGTGCTGTTGGGTCACAGTAGGTGTGCAAGAGAGCAACAAGAGTGAAAAACTCTGCCAGCTTCAGGTCGATTGAGTGAATCTCACCATTTGCAGTTAGCGGATAGGAATTAGGAGTTTGGATTAAAGCAGCGGCTTTGTGTTAGCTTAACATCTTCTTAACAAGTCTCAGTGTTTCTGTCTCTTTTCTGGAATGACATCTCCAACATAAATAGTTAATCTGCACAATTAATAAGGCTTTATTCATAATCTTAGCCTCTAAAGAAAGTGAGCGAGATGTGAGCGAGCTAGTGTCAAAGGTGTAACATGCTTTGTGAGAAGAAAGAACTTTTGTCTTGTTCTCAAGTCCATGAGAACAAACTGACGTCATTTTGTTCTCGTGGACAAGGTTGGGCACAACTTGCGACTTATTCTTGGCGCATCAGCCAAGCAGAACTTTCTTCTCCTGGGGCTCCATGGTTGGTCGGACATTTGGAGTGGGTGTGATTAACAGTTGAACGGCTAGTTTTGTTAAACAGCTGATCAAGGTGGTGAGAAAGTAGGGAAGTTCATAAAACACGTGGCATGTAAAACCCTGCTATGCCCAAAGTTTCTTGTTAAGCATGAATTAATCACGTCTATTGTTCATTGTACTTTAATCCTTGTTCCAGAGCAGGTGAAGGTTCTCATAGAGTATGAATTGACCAGACCAAAACAAACCTTTAAAATTTTTCTTGTGGCCCCAATAACAAGAACAATGTTCCCTCTTCTCATCGAAGCTTGAGAATCAAGATACCAGTATGTGTTTCTGTGTGAGAGTAGATTCACCTGGAACACTGTCAAGAATATATATGTTTATATTCTCCTAAATAAAAAGATATATTACTTTTAGTGAAAACAAGAACATAGCAGCACATTTAAGTGAATGAGTAAGCTTGTTCTATGGCTGAGGATTTGATCATAGAAATGAGTCTTAGAAATTGATCTTTGAAATGAATTAAGTGATTTTAGTAACAAGTAGAGTGATCCTAGGAATGATTGAAGTTATTCATTGGCCCATGATGATGTTAAACGCCTGTTTCAATAGTCAGAGTCAGAAGAATCTAGGGATAGACTCCACATTTACATTAGATACACCATGATGGTCAAGGAAGAAGTGAAGCCCAAGCTAGTTTAAATAATAAGTAGACAGAATACTTTGCGATACATTTCCTTCATCTCGATGGAAAGTAGCAGGACGTTCATGATTAACTTCCAAAAAAAGGCAGTCATGGGACACATTAGCAGAGTTAGCTAACATTAGTTAAGTTTCTCCCCTTCATGTTGCTAAGCTACGTGTTAGCACCGCTACTTCCTGGTGTCTGCAAATAGCTTCAGAACCACAACATCTGTACAGTAGGCTCTCATCAAAACTAACGCTTCCTAAACTCAGTTCCACATGTCCAGTTTTCACGCGGAAAAAATTGTTGAGGAGTGGAAAAGCTCATTGGCGTACTCGCTGAACGAATGCCCCTAACAAATGCTCTCTGCCGCTAATGAAAAGTATTGTTGTCGAGCATGACTTATTGAAAAGTGTTCAAAGCGCAAGCTCGTTTTACTAACACACCCTTCATCAGTGAGCAAAGAGGTCCTCCGATGTGGGATGCAACACAATGGTTACAGGGGCCAACACCTCCCCCATGCCCCCTCAGAGAAATCAAAGCCTTATTTCGACCGCAGCCACTGCTCAATACCTGCTCCTGTATTGACCAGCTACAGCAGAACTGTGTGTGGATGAGAAAAGGTGTGAGAGAAAACAGGAGATGGGAGCAAAGAGAAAAACAAGCGAAGAATTGATTTATTTCACATTGATGATTTGGCATCACGTACGTGGGAAACTCAACCTCTTTTTAGCTTCTTCCAGCGGCCCGAGGATATTAGCAGAATTTACTAAAAATTACAGCTTGAATCTCACTTTTCAGCAAATAGGCTTTATAAAAAAAAGGTGTGCATTTCTGTTAGCCTTCAGCCCACTGAAAACCAAGGCTACACTCCTCTTTTGCGTCTAAAATATTTTTCTTTTATTGCTTCTGTTAAATTTTGACACAAAAGCCAATCAAGCAAAGCTGCTCTGAAACCCAGACAGCAGCGATGAATCAAGTCGTACCCAGATAGCAATGTTCCTAATAATCTCAGATCTTAAGTGTTCCGAGCAAATTTTCAGCAAAATGAAGCTCACTGTCACCCCGAGGTAACTGCAGGAAAATCCTGCTAATTTCTGCAGCAGAGTAAATAAAGAAAGGAGCTTAAACTTGAACCTTTTCTGTTTTATTTTTCTAATGAGCAACAAAGGCCAGCGAGACACAAGGGGTTTAAATCAAAAGACTTTGACGCTGTGTTTGTAGCTCGCAGCAAACAGACCTTGAGGTTTTTATAAACTAACAATTGTGCAGAAAAAATTGCAGCAGAAAATACAAGACCTCTGCATGATCTTGACCTATTCATTGCAAGGCTTACGGAAGGCCACATTATCAAGCAAAGACAGTTGGATTAATCTCAGACGCAGCCAAGAAGAGATACTGCTATATCAGCAGTCATTTCAGAACCAGTATAGTCAGAAATGACACTACAAGAGCTTTTTATGTTTCTTACTTTATTCTGGTTGTCTGTCTTTAGTGAGATGTCTGTTAATTTGCTTGTTCATTCACTACCCATACTGCTTAATCTAGTTCAGGGCTACGGGGAAGGTAGAGCCAATCCCAGAAATTAGGAGAGGGGGGGGGGGAGGGGGGGGGTTCACCCTGAACTAGTCGCTAGTCCATTACAGAGCTGTTAGTTCATTTAGAGTGTGTTAACACTGTCTCTAAATCACATCCCTCAACATGAAAGCCTTGCCAAACAAAAGTTCTCTCCAAAGCATTCAAGTGTTGGCCACCCTCATTTTGCTTTCAAAGGCTCACCTCTTATCTTTTAAAGTGGTCTTGAGCAATATTTTCCCAACATTCCTGAAGGCTTTTAGAGTTTAAAATCACTTAACACTGACATAGGAATCATTTAAGCCTTACAAAAGGTACACAGTGCAAAGAATGAGCCAGTGTTGTTTCCACTGAGCAGAACAAAATCCTACTTTAGATTGTATCTCCAGGCTTTTGTCACTTCCTGCGAGTCACAAGGACACATCATTTCTATAGTTATATTTATTTTAAAAAACGAAAAACAAAGTTTGACAATCATTAAATTGTTTTTTTTTTTTTTTTTTTTTTTTTTTTTTTTTTTACAAATATATTTCTTAGTTAAAAACTTTCTCAATTCTGAATGGACAGAAAATCCCAAAGAAACTGGATATGAGGAAGAATCACCATGGCTAAAAATGTACAGTAGCTTTTTTGTTAAAAAAAAAAAAAAACATGACCTCAACACAGGAACATTATCCAGCAAAGACTTAACACAAGTCCTGAGAGATTATCCAAGGTTCGCAAAAGTTGTTTTGAATTTTAATTCAACCTTGGAATACCATCTGGTAATGTCTTCATTTACCAGCATGACAATGACCCCTTAGTACCACTGCAGGACAAGCATCTCCGAGTTAAGAACCATGAAACATTGTGGGATCATCTGGACGGAGAAAAGAACAAAACATCCAATGAGGAGCTTTGAAAAGTCCTTCAAGACGTTTGGAGAACTATTTCTGAAGACTATGACAGACAGCTTCTCTAAGAGGTTGAGACTCTGTCGCAGAATAAATTTGCTCAGACTACATATTTATGAGCGGGGTCCTTGGAATTGTACTAACTATGTTTTATTATTGCTCTAAAAGCTCACTCATGCAATATGCTAAGTCCTTTTGTTTATTTTCTGCGTCCTTTACAAACGTAATCTGGTCAAGGACCTTTTAAAGGATCTTGTGGATCCATAATGATGTAGCAAACCTGGAAGTACCACGGGAAACCAGTGGAGGCAGTAATGAGCAGTATAGCCGGTGTGCATCAAAGAAACAAAAGAGATGAAGAAACTGTGACATTTAATGGCCACACAGTCCATCACTGTCACGGCTCTGCATCTTTTTAGTCACGTTCAGAGAATGAACATCATCATGATCCTCTCCACCATCGCCATGTTTAGCATTTTTGCAGTGACATGGATTAATTTAAATAAATTAGTATTGGACTACAGTGTGTTGGATTGTTTTAAATATCTCAGTATAAGATTCAAGATGAAAAACAGGCTATATAAACATAGCTTAATTACTTGAGAGGCAAGTTTGTTTTAAGCTATGTAGTGTAAAAAATAAACCAATTACTGCTTAAAAATAATGTATTTTTCTGCTTATCTAGATAAACATTCATATTTTCAGTGAAAATAAATTAATAAAACCCTTAGGAGTTGCAGTGTATCTCATCTGTAGAATGTTGAATGCAAACCCCTCTGTGAACCATACAATTTTTCAGTCTGGAGGTCCTAAATGTGGTTTATTTCTGGCTGCAGTTTGGAGCCTGACAGCATGCTAAATTACCAACTGCAGCGATTTCTAAATAAATCTTCCATGACTTAATGTCATTTCTTGGGAATCGACCCTAGCTCTCCAGTGAATCAGAATTGCTTTTCTGACACAAACAGATTTTGTTGTTACTTGCAGTTGGCAGGTGAAAATGGGATCTAGATAGGATTGGCTTTGAGGGCTGTGGGCTGGTAATGAACATGGCAAAAGACCTGAGGTTGGCACAGCAGTCTGCAATCTAATCAGCGCTGCACATTATTTTCATCTAGATGTGAGGGGAATTAGATATTTAACAGTGGCAGTTGTGTCTTCCAATCACACGCTTTGGTCTGCACCGTAGATACCTTGTTAAGGAGCAAGATGAGTCCAATCAGTCAGGGTAGCTGAGTTGTTCAGGTGTGTTCGTGCATGTATGACACTGACTTTGTGTGGGTGATTTCAGCTGGTTGGCACCATCCAATCAGAGATATTTATGAGTGTGTGCATGGCTCTTGTTGGCGTTGATCTCTAAGGATTGGCCCAAATGTGCAATCAGGTGAGGCTGGCAAGGACAACAGTGTTTCTTATCACAATCCTGACTCCAACTGCACTGCTCTGCTCTCCCATCCTTTATTTATTTGCCTAGTCTGTCACTGAAGCCATTTTAACTTGATCCTGACAGGTGCTCCTGACAAAAACCATTACAGTCTCAATTATGCTATATATCTCTCTCCTCCTCATTTGTATCCCCTCTCACAGCATGGATGTTTCCCATTCCCTCCCCAGTCACTACAGGACCGGTGGAAGCTTTAAGCAGTCTGTATTTGTGCTTCCCATCTGACTAGTCTATCAGTACACTGTATATCAGTCCTCCTAATTAGCCTTGGCGAAAACAACAGATATGATTCAGTGAGATAAAAAATAAAGAAGGGACATTGTTCTGAAATATAGGAGGAGATGCTTGAACTGAAGCAAAGAACTCCTCGGAAAAGCAATCTGACTGTCAAGAAAGAGGTAACTATTCCTTGCTCTAAACCAAAAACCCACGTGAACAGCCAACTAATTAAACAAGTTTTTATAACTTTTAGCTACAGCACATTCCAGCTTAGCTAGTATCCTGCACCACTTAGCTTTAGTTATGCTGTAGTACACAAAGAATCATGTTTGGGTAAAATAAAGCAATAAAGCTAAACATTTATTTCAAGGGAGTGTTGTTATTATCGTTAGCTAAATTTGCTATATTAGCAAGTTGTCTGGCTAAACTTCTTAGTCATGTAAACTTCTACTAGCTAAGTCATAAGCTAGCTCCGTTCATCTTCTGTAGCAACCAGCATCAAAAACCCTGATGCATAAGGCTAAACTTTAACATAATAAATAAAAATAAACAGTTATTTAAAGGTAACATTTAGTCACAAAGTAAAAACCTAATAAGCTATTAACTAACCTTGCTAAATTAGCAAGTTGTTAGCTAATCCAGTTCAATTACACTTACTATACAACTAGTGATCTAAACCTTGAAATAAGTTTTTTCAACAAAATAGTAACAATAAGCTGTCACCTCCAAATTTATTTGTATATCTTGATGGAAGTTGTTTTATTTATTTACTAAATGCTAATCTGTTTTAAATCCATTTCTGGGAAGGATATATGGTTCTGTGACACATTTGCACCCTTCACCAAATTTACAGCAAATTCAAAATCTTGTAACCTTGTTGGCTTTAACACAAAATCAAATTTGCTTGTTTCCAAAATTGTCAACTTATCTTTCAGACAGGGAATGTGGCTTCTCATGCAATACAACAATAGATTTGCTCTCCTAGCAATGCTCATTTGCATTTCACTAATTATACAGCAAAAGGTCTTGAATAGAAAGACATATATTGATTATTATATCACCTAAGCAAGCTCAGGTTTAAAATATCTTTTAACAATATAGGTTGGCCTCTCCTTTTTCCACCCTGCTACTAACACTCTATCTTCCTACTAGTTAACGATCATCTCCCAGATTCCTACCCCTCTCTAGCCTCCCATCACCCTCCCCTTGCAGTGTTGTGCAGGTGTGCTGGAGAGATGCAAGGTGTTGAAGGAGAAGAAGCAGAGGGAGCAGCGAGTGATGAATCTCCCGTCCATCTGTAACACTCTGCGCTTCGTCGGCTCTTCCTTCGTCTCTGACCCAAATCTAATGCGACAGGACTCGTTTTTTGCGGTCCCCACACGCTCACCTCCTCCCTCCTCCTTTCCCCCTGCTGCTGTTGCAGGAGTTTAGCACCACCCCTCTATTTTTAGCTGTTTGTCCTTGAATTACAATCCCTGAAAATTGCCATGATCCATAAAAGGCTGGGTTGTGGAGCTTGGGGGAAAACATACCCACTCCTGCCGATGCCATTTCCCTCTGAGAGGTGTGTTTTTGTGAGCAACAAATTGCTATCAATTTCAAGTCTTTCCCCTTTACGGGAGCGAATATTCCTCTCATTAAAGATGTGAAATTGAGAAGTGTTAAATGAGTGCAATACAGGCAGATCATACTGTGCCGCCCCCCCCCCTCCCCTCACCATCTACGCTCACCCCCTGCTTCAGAAAGTTATCCACTGTAGCCAATTAGCATGACTGTTCTGTCTAACATTAAACCCACCCACCCCACCACATCCAACATCTAATTCTCACTCTCATTAATGTCTTTTCCTGTCCTCCTCTTCTTCCAACCCTTCCCCTCATTCTCTTTCTCTCTCATTAGGGCTGCATCGTAACACACTGAATCATAATAGGTGCTCTACAGTGTGAAATGGATTTAGCTTTGTTTCATTTCACCGCTTCTAGCGAAAGGATGAGTAAACAGACAATCTATTCCACGCAGGCACAGACTCACCAACAGACACAATCGGGGCTGTCCATTAATCTGTCGTAAAGCAGCTTTTTTGCCCGCCTGAAGAAATCCCTGATATCCAGGGAAAAAGGAAAAGTGGGGGCTAATCTATGGGAGCTGCCATGCAAGGCTGTGTACTACCCACTGATAACAAATGGATGAATTCAACAAAGGAGTGGGTTTAAGAAGTAGATGATGTAAACTCAGTAAACCAAACTGGGTGTCTGTTATGGTGTCCTGAGTCAAACATGTAGCTTCTGTTCAATAAAAGTCATAGTTGGACCATTTCAAATCAGGTTTCTACACTGGAAAAATCCTTTCACTGCTAGTATGATTTAATCTAATATAAATTTAATTTTACAGAGAAATTATTCTGTTGAGGGCTGCACGGTGGCGAGGTGGTTAGCGCTGCTCACAGCAAGCGGGTTGCCGGTTCGATCCCCAGCTCGGCCGATGGCCTTTCTGTGTGGAGTTTGCATGTTCTCCCCGTGTTAGCGTGGGTTCTCACCGGGTTCTCCGGCTTCCTCCCACAGTCCAAAGACATGCACCTTGAGGATAGACTGGTTGGACACTCTAAATTGACCTTAGGTGTGAGTGTGTGTGCGTGGTTGTTTGTCTATATGTGTGGCCCTGTGATAGACTGGCAACCTGTCCAGGGTGTACCTCGCCTCTCGCCCGTTGGCTGCTGGGATTGGCTCTAGCCCCCCCGCAACCCCGTTTGGGAATAAGCAGTAGAAAATGGATGGATAATTCTGTTGACAGAACAAGATGTAAATATTCTGGATCAGCTTGATCTACTTGGGTTATGTTTAGTTAATGACCCTGGTTCATGCCAACTAGATCTATGAGGGTAAATATATTCACCAGGATCTGAATTAACTATTTCTATGTGTCATCTAAACATATATGAGTATGAATTATTTGAAAGGGTAATTATATCTACTTTCTAAAATAGTTCCATTATATGAATTAATTCTAGGCTAGGCTAACTGTAGCTCATTAACATTTGTCAACGTGTGGCAGTGTTCATCAATGTGTAATTATCTTTTTTAGTAGAAAAAAAAGTCAAATAAAAATACAATTCCATATAACTATGATTTATCCTTTTACTTTATTATGAGATATTTTGTTTTATATCTGCTTTTTAAAGAAAGGCGGTGGATGTTTCTGGTACTTCATTCCGCATTGATAGTCTGCTTATCTGTAGCTGCATTTACATGGACAATATTTTATTTTATCTGACTGAAATCAATGACATCAGGGATTCCAGCTGACATGTTTACATGAACGTGGCATTTAATGATCCAATTAGTTTTTTATTAACATGATGGATAGATTTCAGACTGTAATGTGTTTCATATGCGTATTGCCTACAAATGTGTACCAATATGGTGGAAGAAGTAAAGTTTAGATTTATTTATTTATTTGAGTCTGTTGACTTTTACCATGTTCAGTCTTCATTCTTTCAGTTTCAGGTAAAAATGTTGTGTCCATCACAGTCCAGGTCAGATCCGAAAGTATTTTTGACTGAGGCTGATCATGATGACATGTTTACACAATACATATTATTTTGGCTGTGACGGACTGGAGACCTGACCAAGATGTACCTGCCTCTCACCTGCCGTTTGCTGGGATAGGCTCCAGCTTCCCTGTGACCCTGAACTGAACTAAGCAGTAGGCTAAAAAGGATGGATGGATGGATGGATGGATGGATGGATGGATGGATGGATGGATGGATGGATGGATGGATGGATGGAT
>JBAMHX010000004.1:2506596-2519149 GCA_037177515.1 Pseudomugil tenellus
TGGATGGATGGATGGATGGATGGATGGATGGATGGATGGATGGATGGATGGATGGATGGATGGATGGATGGATTTTTATTCTGATTGGATGTTTGACCGGATCAGTCTTCCTCATCAGATTTTCGTATTTTGACATATTAAGACCAGGACGAGATCAATTTAAATCTGCATTTATGTTATAATATCAATGAATCTCTATAAATGTAAAACATGTGTTTGTGTTTTTGGTAGGCAGGATAGATGAAACATGGAAGGCTGAAAGGTAAGTACTGAGATGAGAGGGGGTGGCAGAAGGGGGCCCGGGGTGTGGATGGAGGCCGGGGGCGGGGAATAGCGCTGAAACATATTCTAAGCCCTGAATGTAAATATGCGTGAGGGGATTATCGCAGAGTGCCAGGCAGCGCTTTTGGGGCTTTGTTTCCGTGACACCATGACGTCGGCTTTGTTTCCCTGACAGCAGACGTGTGCGTGCATGTGTGTGTGCTTGCAATAGTGCATGTTTGTGTGTGACATCCAGGCATCTGTTTCCTGCTGGAAAAGGTTAATTACATCTCCGCTGCCTGACTGGACGTGCCATGCATAATCTCACATGCTAATGAGACCTGAGTGCACGCCTTTGTCTTAGTGCTCTCTGCAGAGGCTGAAGTATGGCGGCTGAAGATATCTCAACCACTTCAGCTTTGAAAGTCTATTGTTGCTGCCAAGAAGAAACATAAGCACGCTCATGCTTGCTGGGTTATGCACTCAAACAGGTGACAGCTGGGAGAGCATTGCAGAGGCATTTACCGCCAGACACTTAGCTCCCACTGGGTAGACGTTAATCGATGAAGCTGCATGAGTATGTGTATGTATTAGCAATTACTTGTGCGGCTATTAACAAGACAGAGATGCCACGCCATTAGAGAAGGGACGGCTCAAAGACCCAATTTCTCATTCTGACCCTTGACTCCCATCTTCACACTCCAGCTAAGATGCTGATTGGACAGCTGCTTGGCTTTAGATCGAGCCCAGCTCAGCGTGAAAATCTGAGATGGGCTTCAGCCCTCCATGAGTGACTTTGGAAATTACTACACACTTTCTCACTTGGTTGAAGTTTTCGCTAAGTTGATCTGACATCAGCAGGTAGATGAGGAGGTTCAGAGCTTCAGTTCCAATTCAGCCTCCACAGAGGAGCTGCAATTAAGGTGGCGAAGGGAGAGATGGGCGTCGCTTGAGAGGACTGAACGAATAATGAATTTTAAGAGATCCTTGTTTCTTCTCACCTTGTTCAGCACACCAGCAATGGCAGAAAATGAATAAAACAGGTTTTTTTCTTACATTCAATCACAGAAGCAGTTTGCAGTCAGCTGCCAGTGGAAAATTAGAGCGCAACTGGGATGGGTTATGGGAATGAGCCAAGAGTTCACAAGCTTATATTTTCATCAATCTGATTTATCTTGAGGGCAATGGATGGAGACAGCTCTGCAGTTGTTTA
The DNA here is from genome assembly GCA_037177515.1 of Pseudomugil tenellus. NCBI lineage: Eukaryota > Metazoa > Chordata > Actinopteri > Atheriniformes > Pseudomugilidae > Pseudomugil > Pseudomugil tenellus. The sequence goes on from JBAMHX010000004.1 coordinate 2,508,071, forward strand.
GCTCAGGCAGATAAAAAGCAGAAAAGAAGCCAAACATGAAGTCTTAGTGGCAGTTTGTTTGGAAAAAGAAACAAAGAAAAGACTGGATCTACTTTAAAGATTCAGTTATTGATAAAAGCCTGAGCTTTCTGACACATACAGACATAAAGTGTATATGTTGTTTTGTTTGATCTTAGATGGGTTGTACTGGAGCAAACTTCGTTGTGCCGGGACTCTGGCTCAATTACAATAAAGCTATCTATAAAATCACCTGAACAGCTGCAAACCAGGTCAAACTTTCAGTCTCTGAAAGGAGAGTACCCTGGTGAAAGAGGGGAGAGTTCAGCCAGCAGCCCAGCTGTCAAACTTCTGTTTCCTCATCCCTTGCTGCTTCTTCCTCCTCACCCTCTTTTTCCACCACTTGGTCTTGTTTTTTCTTCCTTCGTCTGCGACAGAAGCCGTTCAGGCCACAGAAGCAGGCACAGGTGAAGGGCATGGCTTATCTGATGGAGTGCATCCACAATGACCTGAAAGGGCAGAAGAAAAGGGTTAAATCATTTCTTCCTGATGAAAGTTGAAACTGTTTTTTTTCTTTCAGCATGTCTGGATTTGTGGAATCAGAAGACAAGAAAAATATAGTCATCCTCATGTACAGGCTGAGAATAATGATGCTGATTCTTCAATTATTTCGTAGGATGATTATTTCAACACAACTGAAATCATTAGCCCACATAATTTGAGGTAACTTATACGTGAATTTGAAAAGCTAGAAAACTTTTCAAATTCAAGTCTGACATCTTTACATCCAAATTTTACTATTTGAATTCATTTTTGTCAAGTTTGGCCTCAACTTTAGCTTTAGCTTTTAAAATTCTTTTGCTAACCTTCTTTCAGTTGAACAGCAATCTCAACAGCTAGCTTACAACTTCTTTCTCATTACCTGTATAAAACTTTGGATTATAACAGATTTTGTTATTAATAAGACATATAATGTGTGATATGAGCTACCTGAATATTTCAATCAACCAACAGATTTATCTTTTGGAGAATATTAGTACCATTAATGAGTAAAATAGTTCAGGTTATAATGAATAATTGTAACAATGATGTTTAGCACTCATATTATTTTAGTTGTTGCAGATTTTAAAAACACTTTAAAAACTAGTTAAATGCTAAAAAAGTCAAACTTTAAATATTTTCATGTCCTCCACATTTCACTATGTGAATGCATTCTTGTCTATTTTATACTCAAATTCCGCTTTAGCTTTGATTTGAGATGCTAGTTTTTTCATTAACCTTCTTTCTGTTATCTATTTAATATTCAATTCAACGAGCTAGCATATGATTTAATTTTGACAAACTTTAAAAAAACAGTCACACTAAGGATTTACTTATCATAAAATATTCACTGTGTGATGTGAGCTACTGGACACCTTTAAATATTCATTTTGAATAATAATAGCCACAAGGGAGGAGATGCTAGTCATAGCATCCCTGCTCTCAAAGCACTTTTGAATCATTTTCTTTGCATGTTGCTGCTTTGTTCTGAGCGTTGTGGCTTTAAAAGCTTTCATGGATGATGTCTTAGAAAAATGAAATTACTTCTTCAGCTGTGGAGCTTTGAGTTTCCAGGCTGCTTTTTGAAGCTCTCTCAACTGGTGGCATTGCGAACCTGTCAACTCCGAAGGCTGTGTAATCAGGAATTAATTGCTAATCTAGTAAGCACGCCTTAAATCTTAATCAACAAAGATTAATCATTGGAGCAATTTCAGCACCATTTATCTAGAACATAGGCTTTCTATTTGAGAGCAGTCTTTGTGTTCATCCTCAAATACTCTGTATGCCCTCTAAGAGCTTTGCTTACACATTCACTCTCTGCTTGCTTGCAAATATCTTGTGCTTCAATTCAAAAAGATTCTTTACAAATTTAATGTTGTGTATGAAAATATCATGTATTCAAACTAATTTTACTCATTTAAGACTGTCTGTACTCTAAATATTTACCAAGTTAATGATCTCTGCATGCTTGTGTTTGTACTTGTTTTACCTCTCAGAGAGCATGCCAGGAAATATCTAGTTGACTTGCTTAACTAGGAAAATAACTGGTAATTCTACCCAAAAATATTCTTAATGTATTTATTATGTATACTTTTCTGCTTTGACTTTAAACGATAACACGCTTTTGTTCTATATAGGGCCTAAGATGACTGAGCAGCCAAAACTAACTACTACTAACACGAAGTTATATTTACATGGAGGCTACCGATCTGAACAATGATCAGTGATCAGCCCTGGTTGTGACCGTCAGGCATCTTTAGCATGATGACCAATACAGTCACAAAGGTTCTACTTGAATTCCTGGCAGGATAGATTCAACAAGGTGTTGAAAGCATTACTTATAGATTTTGCTCCCTATAGACATGAAGCATCACATCCATGATGAGAATCTCCATTCCACAGATCTGGTGACTGTGGAGACCATTGCAGTACAGTGAACTCATTGTTATGGAGATGGTTTGAGTTTTGTGACATGATGCATCATCCTGCTGGAAGTTTCCATCAGAAGATGCTACACTGTGTTCATAAAGGGATGGACATGGTCAGCAGACACTGCTGGTTAAACCATCCATGTTGGTACTAAGGGGACCAAACTGGGCATTTGAAAATGGAGCAAAACAGAGACTCATCAGACGAGCAACGTTTCTTCACCTTCTATTGTCCAATGTTGGTGAGTCTGTGTAAATTTTCCTGTTATAGCTGCAGGAGAGGTGTGGTTTTCTGTTACATTTTGGTCCAGATAACTGCTGTTCCCTGGATATTTTCATTTTTGCTGATCATGTAAAGCCTAAAGATGGATGTGTGTGAAAATCCCAGTAAATACTCAGAACAACAACCATGACACATAGTCACTTAAATCCCATTTCTTTCTCATTCTGATCCTTGGTTTGAACGTCAACAAGAATAGATGTGCTGAAGTACTGTTGTGTGATTGGCTGGTGACATAATGTGCAAATAGCAGTTGAACAGGTGGAGCTGATTAAGTACACAGTGAGGTAAAATTGTATTATTAAAAGTACTTCTGATGCACCAATATTCCAACTACAAATTATAAATAGGTTTATCCTTCTGAATACAGTACATTTCTCCAGTGAAAACATGTGAAATATTATTCCATTTACTTTGCTCTGCAAATTTGCAACTTCTTTTTAAAGTCAGGGGGTTGAAGAGGAAAAAACCTTGAGGGATTTGGACTTATCAAAGTAATATGTGAGTGTGTCTAAGCTTTTCTCCACATATTTTCTCTACTTTCAGAAAGAAACTCAATGCAGAAAAAGTTATTGTGCTTTAGTCAATAGGTCAAACCTTACACATTCACACACACAACAATACACACACACATTGCAGTAAAGCCTGGCAGGGCTATCGAGTGCTGCCACTCAAACAGAAGAAATGTTCCTCATCATTACACTCTTTTTTTAAACTTAGTTTTTATTACACATAACCCCATACCAGCAGTTCATTTACGCTCCCTGACATTAGATTCTCTTTTCATCCAACACACAAAGAAGTATTAACCTGTTCATCATAGGGCCTTTTTCTACCTCCTGTTTAAAAGTACATACAAACTAAATTAGGTTTATATTTAGAACTACAAGGGCTGTATGTATAATCTGCGTCTCTACAGAAAACGGAGACATGTGAGATTACTATGGATGTGTCAGAATCAAGGTTCAGTATGTAAATTCACCTGAAACGTTGCTCAATGAAAGTAACGTAATCAGTGAATAAAGTAGTCCTAAGAATGACTAATATAATGCTAGGAATAAGTAAAGTACTCCCTGGAATTAGTAAAGTAAATATAGGGATGAGTAAATAATACCTAGGAATGAATAAAGTAATCCTAGGAGTGAATTGAGTAAGCCGAGGCATAAGTAAGGTAATCCTGTGAAGGAATGAGGTACTTCTAGGAAAGACAAAAGTAATCATAGGAATGTGTAAATTAGTCCCAAGAATGAGTAAGGTAATCAGAGGGCTGGACAATATGGCCAAACGTTGTATCATATTATATTTCTTTATACGATATAATTCTGACATCACCAATAATAACATAAAAGACAGCCTGACAGTGTGCTTCATAGAAACTGCTGCTGGGCTTGTTCAGGTTTCTCATGGTGGTTTACGTAATCAGTTAGTACCTAATGTGTACTCTTTCTGTTCAGCTTGAATTGGCTGCACCATGAACACCAGACAGTAAAAAGCTATAATTATATATTATAATTTATACTGAAATATTGAAAATGTGTTCATTTTAATATAATTTCCGTCACCTTTATTGACTGAAATTTTATTGCGATATATATTGATATTGAATCATTGTCCAGCTCAAGGTAATCATAGGAATTAATATATTGATTCTAGAAATCAGTAAAATAGTCCTAGAAGTGAATAAAGTAAATGTTAGGAATGAATGAACTAGTCTTAACAATGAATAATGGAATCCTAGAAATAAGTAAAGTCATCTTATGACTTGAGTAAAGTAGTGCTGGGAATGAGTAAAGTAGTATTTGATGGGGAATTGGGCCACATTAGAAGGTAAAAAGTGTTTAATGGAGGTGCTACGCAGGTAAATATCTGCATACACCTCAGAATCTAGTTATAGATCTCACATTCATCTTAAAAACACCATGAGGATCCAAAAAGACATGAAGCCCAAGATAGTTTATGATAGGAAATGTGAATAATTTACTATGATTCCCACTACATCTCCATGGAAACAAGCAGGACCTTCATGATTTATTTCAAAGAGATTCATAGTAGATCCATTAGCAGTTTTTTAAAGCTGGGAATAAAACAGCAAAAGTATGACATGGTTTCAGATTCTACCAGCACTTTGTTTCTGCAATTTTCTTGACAAAAAGAAATGATCAGAAATGTTGACAGTAATGTTCTCATTGTTTTCTCGCATTCCCATAGATTTGTTTGGGGTGTGAGCTGTGCTTGGTTTGGATCTGTTGGTTGTTTGATAGTCTTGTAGCCGAGCTTCTGTCATGTTGTTGTGTTACATGTCAGGAATTCTGCAACACAATCTTTGCATAGCTCTTCTGTAGCCTACTGTTTCATCTACAAGGAGCTCTAGTCACAAAGCTGTTAAAGCCCAATAAACTCCCAGCATTCCCAGTTTTCACCAGCATGCTGCAGCCAATCACAAACCAGCGCTGAGATTAGGAGACGTGAGGTGAAACTGAGCTTCATTAAATACCAACCTGAGTCAGCAGCACCGGCAGGCCTGGCGAGTGAATGTGCAGTGTGTGTGCGCACGCTCATATGTGGGTGTAATACAAGTGGGAGAGAGTGGGTGACAAAAACACGCTAACAGACCAAACATAAAGCTTCTGTGTGAGGCTGCAGGGATTGATACACACTTCAGCCTGCCTCAGAAGGGGGCAATTAGCTGAGCTATGCTATGAGCTGCCTGCAAGCAGAGACAAAAAACCCCTCCAGCCATGCAGTGCATGTGTGTGTGTGCATATATGTCGTTTAAAGCTCCTTGTGCTCTTCTTTAATGGGCGCTCTGCCATTTCATACCCATCTAATCCTTGTCTGCAGATCTCCCACTCTGTACCCAATGGCTTTAGACCCTATGTGACATGCCAGAGAAAATCACATAGGAATAGAAAGCCATAAAACACAGCAGTGAGTCAGTCACATTGGCGGCGGGAGTAAACTTTTCTTTCCCCACAATGATCCATGTGTGTATCCCGAAGCGTGCGGAGCTATCCCATTCATGGCTTTAATACCCTCAGCCTGTCTGACAGCTTACAAGGCCCTGCGGAGGATTTACACCAGTGCTGAGACACCTTTCTCCGTGGTGTGTCCTTCTTGTCTCCCATGCATCCTACAATCCCTCTCTCCTGTGCTTCGATCTCTCGTGCAGTTACTCTCACCCATCCTCCTCCTCCCCCCACACTTCCCATTCACTGCCATTCATTATACTCAGCGTCATGTTTTGGCGGTGTGAGATTTTTCGGGGTTTTTTTCATGGGCGAATGCAGTGATGAGACAGATGAAAACACAGCCTGCAAACCCTTTGAATTATTAACTGGCTGAAAAATGGATGAGTCAACGTTTACAGAGAGAGAGAGAGAGAGGTAAAGCGGCCCACGTGCATCCGCAAATACACACCAGAACCAAGCGCCACATGCCCGAGTTCAGCATGGTACCATTTGGGGACACCAGTGGGATCCAATGTATGGGTTCACCCAGATTTTATTTGTCATCGTGACTGAGATAAAAGGGAACCGGGAATAAATCTGAATTATTTAATACTGTGATAAAAGTTTAATTTATGAATTATTCATTTCAGCCAGTGATATGGCCAAGTATCCCTGCTGTTGAATGGCTAATTGGAAAAGTCAAGTCTAAAGAGCAGCAACTCCTGCTTTAAATGTGTGGTAATGGATTAAAGTCGAGGTTTTTTGTGTCCCAAAGAAAAAAAACCAGATTAAAATGAGATTTTTAGGTCAATAGCAATACTTACTGTGAGCTAAACATGGAAAAGGATCCACATCAGCTCCTTTCTGCGGCTTACCAGGAAAACCAGTCAGCCTACAGCTTGAATCTAGAGGCAACATTTTATGTTCATAATCATTAAAACTGATTAAATACTCAGTGTACTACACGCCCTTTGATTTTTACAGATGATAAACAAGCTTTTCTTGTTGTTAGCTGCGAGAAATGATCAACCTCAAGTTAAATGCACATTAAACTTATTTTAGTCCAGGGGTCAGATTTAGTGCCTGCAAGAAAAATAGTAGCAGGATAACCTCTAAAAAATGACAATTTATTTTTCCTGTTGTTTTAGATTAAAATGAAAAGTGCGGAATTAGTGCACAAGTAAGGTATTTTTCTTAGCACGTAGCTTCACTAGTACATCTTCCAAGCAGTGCCTTTGAAAAAAAGACCTATGCTGTTGCAGCGATGGCTAGGGGTATATCCCCAAAACGCCCCCAATCCTAATATTCCCCAATCCTCGTTTAAACACAATACAATATTATAAAGACGCACATGTTCAGTCACAAAGCCCAGTACGACGCCAGGACAGGATGCATCCTGAGGTTTCATTTGCATTTGAATTAAGGTCAATGAGACAAATACTTCCAGAGATATAGCCAAAAATCAGATTTTTCGTTCATACAGCGCCACTTGGTGGGGAAACCATAAATCCAATATTATCACGCTCACACAAAGGATATCTGGCGGCGGCGCCATATCCTTGACATTCCACATTCGGAGATATAATGCATGCAGTTTAAATTATTTTGGCAGAAAGTTGTTAAAATCCATCAACTATTTTATTTTGGTGATAAATTATTTTCCTGTTTTCATGCTAGGCCAGCTAGCTGTTGGCTGCAACCTCATTGTGTTGCACTGAGTTCTCTGCAAGCAAGACGTACAGTATGCACATCTGAAGCCACTGATTACTCCAAATACATAAACGGTATGTCTGGAATTGTGAACAAAGAGCCATTTTGCAGTTCTGAGTCAGCGGCGTCTTTTTAAGAGGCTGTTCTAATTACAGACAGGATGGCAAAGTCAAAGGCCTGGAAAGACATGCAGAGATAAAAAGAAACAGAAGATAAAGGCGAATCAGGCTCTCAAAAAGAGTTTGATGCAGGTAGGATTAATGTCAGTCATCCATCCTGGTTTTAATCCCAACTTTTAGCTCCATCGCTGCGAATGCCTCCTCACTGCTATGCATAGTGTGTAAGCTGATTTGTGTCTTATCGAGATCCACTGTGGAAACAGACAATGTGGTTTATTTGTTATCTTCTTGTTTGGACGTGAGATAAGGCGATCAGTGTTTGCAAGAGTGCACACAGGTATGAGTGTGTGCATGCTGCGTGTGTGTTCTTGCATCAGTGCGTATGTGCACAGAGACCATAGATAAGCTGAGTGTTGTGCCTTCTAGTTGAGTGACAGAATCCTAATGCTGATCCCAACGGTCAACAGCCCAGAAACTTTCCACAGAAACTTTATTACACCTCCATGCATTATTCATACCAGACGTGTTGTCAGACACACATGTAGACGAGCAGAATTACACTTTTTCACTCTGACTTCAGCCTGGCATGAGGAATACAGGTAGCTGCTGAAGAGCTTTTTGCTCTCATTTAACACCAAATATCCTGCGTCTTAAAGCTTTCACGTCGTCATTGCTGAGGTTATTAAATGCACTTAATACATTGGGTGCAAGTTACAGCTCAAAGACTGCTTTTTAAAATCATTAAAGGTCATAAGAGATAAAAAAAAAATGCTTTCAGATTTGCTTTTACTTACGTTTTTAAGTTACTGCCAGCAGCAGTCCTGCACTTCCAGTTCACTCTCCCTAATCGGTGTGCAAACAGTTCCTGCCTTTCCTTCCCATTTCAATATCTTCCTTTTCTCCGAGTCAAGCCACAACCCTGTGCTCCCCTCTGCATACCATCACATGACCATTAAGACCATCACAGATCATGTGATTGCTGCTCTTGTTTGTGGTACCTGCACAAAGCTTTTACCTGTATGTGTTGCATTCCTATCAACCCGCCCCTCCATTTTACCTAACCCTACTCCTCGTTCCCTCTCTCCATCTGGCTGTCCCTCTCTCTTTTGTCCAGCACAAAATGCCCTCTGTCCCACTCTCAGGTAAACTATCCCCCCATCCCCCACCTCTCCCAGTCTAGATGAAAAAAGGGGGAAAAAAACTAAATAGAAAAACAATAAAGTTTCTGTTTTACCAAATAAGTGTACAAATGAGACAAAAAGGAAGTAAATAATGTATACTCAGGTATATCCTGTTGGGTTTTAGGATATGAGCTGAGTGACTAAGTGTGTGTGTGTGTGTGCGTTTAGATACGTTTGGTGTGTTGCGGTCTGTCCTCATGTATAACTGTCTCCCAGGCCAAGCAAACAAAGAGCCTATTGACTCCATAAGACACAGAACCTTTCTTCTCCACAGGCCACTGCTTTGTGCTTACCTCCCCTCCCCCACCTCTCAATTGAAATACACACATATCTTCAAATTCCCCAACCATGTGCATACACACAGAGAGGCTCCCAATTATTCCAGCATTTCACCTGTTCCCAGTCCTACCTGTCTGCTACCTTGGGGGGGGGGGGGTTCCTTCCTGTGGTCAGAGAGCTCTCAGACTGGAGACGTGTCCTCGTCTCAGTCAACACAGACATTAAATAACTGCAGCTTGAATGAATGCTATTCATCAGGGTCACTTTTAGCCATTTGGGTACCTGGAGCACAACTGCTTGTTCATCATCACATCAGTCCAGTTCAGACAAAAACTTTCTTTAGTGCTGACATTTACAGAGTGTCAGTAGCTGCTAAAAGCAAAACTTTGCTTAAACCTGCCGACCTCTGCTGCCTGCTTACGTCCCCAGTAGCTCCACGTTAGCTTGGTTATGTCTAGGCTACATGAAGGTCAGAATGTCAATCATCCACCCCCACCCTCATAGCCCCCGACAGCTATTTTGTATTGCTTTACTCAGAGTGATGACACACACGATGCCGCCAAGATGACGACTGTGGAAGACACCCGCCGAGCTTTATGTTTTTCACAAACTTACAGCTGATGTCACGAATGATCTGCATCTTTTCATAAAAGAAGTCCATGACTGTAATAATATTTCCTTTAGCGATACAGATCTCTCCACACTCGATAGTGCATTTTTCTTTAAGGAGCAAAAGAAATAAGTGTTGGTATCAGAATAAGTATTACTTTAAGTTTCATTGTCAGTATCTGCATTACTATCAGCATCAGTAGTAGTATTGGTATCAGCATTGGAATTGATAAAAAGTACATAAATATATATGATTCCATGATAATTGCTCTTAAAACAGTTGTGTAGAAAACAAAACATTGAAAAAAAATGGTGACGATTTGCCTTTGATCTTTTTCCCCTAAAGTTGTGAGCAAAAGTCGGCGCACCATCATATAAACATGAAGAATTTTGATCGGCCATCCCTGCTGGAACTGTGAAACAGAATTACATCTTTTCAGTGGTGTAACTTGTGCTACAGAAAATAACCCAGGATGCTTTGCAGCTTCTTTTACTTTTTTTGAAAAGGAGTATTACGTCCGCGTCTGTCCAGTGTTCATCCTGTTTAATCTGCTTGGATTCCACAAATCACACCTCATTTCTTCTGTCAACCTGGACCTAGTGATTTTATTATCAAGACTGATCTGCTCGATCACGTGTCGAGCATATGACACAGAAGTGTTGCGAGCATTGTTTCTGAGCAGGATTCAGCATGCAAAAAGTCAGGTGATAGACCAAACAAGGCCTCGTTACATCATCAGCACGTATCGAGCAGCCCGCGGGAGATTCGGAGAGGCCGGACTTTTCAATATGTCAATGAATTAAAAGTGCTTTGATGATCGTGGATTTATGAGAGGAGGAGAGTTTGCTAGCAATTTTTCAACATAAACATGAATATAGTCAGGTCATTATAAATATTGATAAGTTTAGAGAGTGTTTGAGAGGCTGTAAAAGATTGCCTGTGTGACTGAATGGAGGAGGAGACCCACTCTAATACTAGAGGACACGCAAGTATGTGTACCAAGCTTTTTCAGGATGGAAAAACGATATCTGCACATGTAGCCAAATCTGTCCCTTGCGAACTGGTCTTCTCCTAAGCTGGAGAGGTAGTGTGTCACAAGAGGAGCAGACTGACGCCTAACATCAATGAGAAAATACTGTTTCAAATAAAAATGTATGACATATAACAATGTGACAATTTCTCCTATAATTATAGTTAATATAATATAATATAATATATAGTTTTATACAACTATATAAAATCAGTAACACAATCACCAACCATGTTGCACAAACACCCCTTCCCTCAGACATCTCCATTCCCTCTGAAAGCAAACCACTACTGTCATTACAGTTTGGTTTCATCATAATTTTGTTCGGCGAGGCAAATTTATTTGTATAGCACAATTCAACACAGGGTGATTCAAAGTGCTTTAAATTAAATTAAATTAAATTAAATTAAATTAAATTAAATTAAATTAAATTAAATTAAATTAAATTAAATTAAAT
>JBAMHX010000004.1:2581473-2595345 GCA_037177515.1 Pseudomugil tenellus
GGACTACTTGGAGAAAAAGAAAAAAAACGTGGTGAAAATTGAGTATACCCACTTCTCCATGGACCACTACACCACTGTGTACATGGACATGTGAATCACATGAAGATAACAAGAAATCATTTTAAAAACATTCACACACCTCATAAGTGGTGCAACCTGACAAGCACAGACTGGAGAAAAGACATTGTATGACTTTAAGATAGTATTTATTGATAAGTATCACATGTAGAAATGCTGTGGAGAGGTGGGGGGGGGGGGGGGGGATGTTTGATTATGCCGATCAATGAAAAAATATATCACAAATCAAGGCTTAACTCAGGAGCTACTCTTAAAACCAAGCAGACAAAACAAACTCCTAACTAATTACTCTATAAACAGACTTTAACCTAAACATATATGTGGCAACATTCCTGTCTATGCATTTACAGGTAATGTAAAATCCATTCATCCAGTTGCACAGCAGTGTGGGGATCGTGATGGCTGCATCCTTAGTAGGCAAAGACACATTACAGGAGTTCTTTGTGATTTATAATTTTGCTGACAGAACTTGCAGGTGCCAGTGGCTACACCATGAGACGCTGGATCCTCCTGTCATTTGCCAACCCCCAGAGCGCAGTAGAGGTGGTCCATGCTGGTAAACGCTCTGTTGGGAAGCAAACCATCAGCCTCTTTGCCTTCACAGAGATTCAACACCTTTTTTTCTGGCACAGATCTCTCCATCACGCTGACACCACTGCAGCAGCAATGTGCTGCCACTCAGCACACTATTGTTTGTAGCGCCACTACTAAGACCTCCAAACCTTTAGTCTCCACATCACTAAGAAGCACTTTGACCTCAGTCTGTGAAAAGTTGCAATGAATGAATGAGCTCAGTATCCAACACTAGAATTAAACTTAATGTCATTGTTATATACAAAAGAATATGTAAACATAAACTTCATGTCAAATTCATGTAGTTACGGGTAAAATTAAATTAATAAATATAATTGGAATTTTGCAGATGCATCTGTTGTATTTTGGTACAGCATGCTTTCTTTGACTAGAAGTATTAAAAAACCATGTTGTGTTTTTACATGTTTAAATAGCACTCATTTAATTAATCTGGAGCCAGGACTTCTATTTCAAAGCTGGATTTGTGATGTGGTTGCTTAGAATTAGGTTTAAACTAGGGACTTTGGATGTTTTGCCTTTGCAACGCAATGTCAGATCAAATAATTCCACCATGAGCAGCAACATTTTAGAGTGATAAAATGATTCAATGCAATGTGATGCACAAAGGTTTGTTGACAGCAAGTTAAACATAACATAAACCCCCTCCAAACATCTTCCCCGTGTTATGTGCGCTTCATAGTTCAGGTTATCTCCACAGGTTGGGTCCATATTTGACCTGCTGAAAATCTGCTTTAAGTCTTTTAAAGTAAATCTTTTTAAGTAATTTGTTTTATAAAACTGTTGAAGTCTTCTGTGGAAAAAGTTGCTTCTTTTTTGTACTCATAGGTTTTCTGTGAAGTTAAAAAAAAAAAAAACACACACACACACAAAGATATTTTGCATAATTATTCACATTCTCTGATATCAGTTTGCCGGAATGAATTTCCTGCCATCCACAGCTCCTGGAGGCCGTCCCACAACCTGACCATTATCCTGGTCATTTTCAGCTCTGCTTCAACTTATACTCAGATAAACTAACATTCCTTTCAAGCACTCTCAAATATGATGCACAACTTATACTAATAATAATGGGTTTCAGAGTCAGCAGCACAAACCCAAATCATGACATTTCCACCAGCATACATAGGCTATGGCTCCATCTTTGTTTTATCTAGCTGACACATTATTATGTGAAGAATTAAAGTTTTTAAACTAACATTAAAAATCAGCATCTCCTCCTGTGTCATATGAAGCAATATCATGGAAAATGATGATACATTTTTTAAAAATTATTTGCTTACATAAACCTGAGGCGATGCTGATGTTTCCAATGTAGATATTCACATCTCCACTGCTACAAGAAAAACTATGACTTGGAAACTCAGCCTAATTGATACTTGAAGCTTTGGTGGGGTCCACGTGCCCTTCCACGTCCACTAGCGATAAACTTAAAGGGCTGAGCCTCTGATCAGAATTTGCAATTACAATGCATAACCAACGTTTTATAATCTATCCTAACATTGTGTTGCTTACACACAGTCATAGGAAAAAAAAGGATATATTTTCCAACAAACGCTACTTTAGAGAGTAAGGAGAATGGTTAATGGGATGGAGATGGTAAGAGGACATGAAGACAGACATGAAGGGATTAAAGAAGCACAAATTACAGAAAGCATAGAGGTGTGAGTTGGACAGCTGGATGAGCAGATGTGTAAGAGACAAGCTGAGGTATCTCAGGGATGTAAACCTCGCTGAGGAATACTGCATGGTGGTGTATTTGTGTACGTGTGGATGTGGAGAGTTTGATGATGAGGTGAACTGATCCGTCACCAGAAACCCCTGCATATCTCCCTCACTGTGGGCTGTTTAAGGTCACTTTATCCCTGTAGCAACGGAAGCGTTGGCCAACTACTCCGTTCACCGCCATCCTTCACATGACTCCAGTCAAATGCCACCCATGTGTATGTGTATCTATGCATTTTCTGAACTTTGACAAATGCCACTGACTGATGACGCCACCCAGCTAAACAACAGGGCATGGGTAGAATTTTTTATATCATGTTAAGACTCCAGGCTTTACAAACAAACACACCTGACAGTGACTGTGTTTGCTGCTTTCTTTTCCAAAAGTTTAAACTCCTATGTTACAATATTATGTTGTAGAGTGTGTTTACCATCCACACACACATACATATTCAAATTATTTAGGCTGTGAAATAATTGGAGTTTGGGTGTCCATTTGCTCCGTAGCATAAACGTGTGTGTCCGTGCATGTAATCGTGCCTCTTCTCGTTTGCTGGCAGTGACAGTCTCGCCTCGCTTTACTAATGCTAACACGCTGCTGCTTAGCTCCTAATTAAGATGTATGAGTCACCACATGTGCGTGTGTGTTTATGTGTGTTTCTTGCCATCGTAGTTTGCTACACATGAATGGTGCTGTCTGCGTTGTGTTTGGCAGGGTTGAATGGTTTTGCAGCCAGGAATGTTGTCTAATTTAAGATGCCACACATGCTCACAGTAGCTCGTCCACACGTTTTACACACATACACTCAAGTAGCAGACCACATGCAGTGGCCCACACAATGCCTAAACCCATGCTACATGACATCTTGATGGAGAAACGGTCGGGCGAGGGGGTGTTGATGAGAAATACATACAAATGTCATCTGTTTGCAAACCCACACACACAGGAAACCTCTTTTAAAAAGCAGAAACCAAAGTGCCTTCATTGCCTGGCAGGGTGATTACTGCTTTTATCATCACGCTAATCATCAATCATCAACCCACAGACACACTGGCATAAAAAAACTACAGCTCTTAAGTACTTATATGCGGTGTCTTTTGTAACATGCATTCAAATAAGACCCACTTCCACCATGAAGTCCGGTATGAGACGCATTGGTGTATTTCTTTTGTGTTTCCAATGGTAAAAACTGGGATGGGTTCCATAATACCCAGTCCGAGCCATTTAACTTTTTTGGGATCATTCTATTCAGATCGCTTTCTTACCCGATGCTACGCTAGGGTGGGGTTAAACACATGCAATCTGCTGAATCATCCACCTCAGCAATAACAACAAAGCAGGAACAGCTCCATGTTTTAAATAAAGTGTGGATTTTTTCTTTTTCACTCAAACAGGTTCATTTTGTCTCCTGTCATTAAAGGTCCAGTGTCTGAGAAACACTGACATCTTGAGGTATAGATGTGCATTGCAAAGTTGGGAATGGCCCAAACTCTTACAGACCTAAAGACGTTTTTATGTGTTAGTGGATCCTGTGGCTTCAGGTGCAGCAATGGACAACTAACTACATGTGTAGTGCAAACTGTGCTGTAACTTATATCATTCAAAGCTTGTACTGCAGTTTTAAAGCTCCACACACAAAGACATCTGTCCTTTCACATATAAAGTAAAAATGGTGGCCCAAGTATGTCGACTGCCAATTTATTCAGTTGTTGTGGGTTCCTAATGAATGAATTAAATCAGTAAGGCCTGATCTCTCTTGTGTTTCCTCAGTCAGAAGAAACATGTCTTTGTGTACATTTGGACATGCATTGTTTCAAATGAAATCAGTGTCCAAACATTTCCATCTGGCTTTTCTTGGAACAAATGTGAATGGTTTGACATATTACTGGATTTTTTACATGTTAGTTATAGCAGTAGTAGCGCCACAGCATCAGTCAGGAATGTCCCTCAGATCTGATTTTTATTCTGTCCTCCAACAGACTGTGTTTCCATTGCGGGGCCTTTTTGTTTAATTGTGATTTCACACCACTGAGGCATGCTGGCAGACTGCTGACAGGAGGCCGATACCCAGCCAGTACATCACAGCACCAACTGGGAGTCTTGAAAACAACTTCACCCACACACAAACAAACAAACAAACAAACCAGCTCAGCTTTTTATTTCCATCTTCATGAACATCTGCAACTTGTAGGCTGGGACTTTACTGCCTCATTTTACACTGATTCTAGATTTCAGAGGTAATTGCATGAAACTCATCACAATTTTCTATTTTTTCATCATTTCTTCCAAGCACATAAAAATCTTATCAAATAATTTCCAATAAGATCTTTTCCTCAGGGACAGGACTTAAAAAATGATTTCATCTTCCCAAAGTAACATACTTGATATTGTCACTTGGTCAATCGTTATGACTGCATTGATTTTCCTCCAAAATTTAGCTTCTGTTTGAGCTAATGCTGTGCAGAACTGCTGTGTACTGTACAGGAGCTTTGGAGAACTTTCATCCCCGTTTACATCATCTATATGAACTAATTCTGCTTTAATAACTTCAGTTTTAACATGTTGCATAATAAAAGTCTGTTTGTTTCTCACTTGTGCATTTTTCTAGTGTCAGGTAAACACGCAGCAAATCACATAATCACAGTGTGAATGTTAGACTTTTGTAGGTTTTGCTCTAAAAAGTGAGAATGTTGTGAAATCAATAAAAACAGTTATTGTGCTGAGAAAAAAAAAAAGTATATTGTGTTTTGGATCCCATCTGCTGCAGCCAACAGCCGCTGTTATGTGTTAGGTATGACATTTACGCAGGCATGTACATGCAGCTAAATATATCACACTAATGTATAAAAAAATAATAAACCACTTATTTAAATTAAATTATATAATAAATTATATATAAAAATGTGTGTTGGTAACTAAACATAAGTAGAAAGCTGCCATAAACCTCCAAACCTCCCGAAGAGCTGTTAGACAGGACTGTTAAAAAGATAACAGAAAAGTCTGGCAGCTTGAAATCAAAGCACAATGAATAATGAATACAGAGGTAGATAAGGAGGTTTTGGAGGATTTTTCCGTGCTTCTCTAGACAAGAGCTGTACTGTCTTTATTTTCCTTCCAGCACAAGAGGAACCTAGGGTATCTGTATGGAGATTTAACCAAAAACAACAGCAGTTCATTACTGATAGCCTGACGGCCGTGTGTTTCCAGTCATAATGACAACTGTTAACATCACCCTTTAAAAAATTTAAACAACATAAAGATCTGGTGAAGCCTGGAGGTTATTGAGCTTGTCTTTAAAAAATGTGATATGAAGCCATATATGATCTGGAAGCCAGCAATTATTTTCAATATTATCAGAAATACTAGTTGAAGTGAAAATGAATGCAGTAAAAAGTTGTTAACACTTGAAATTCTGCTAGAGCTCCACCGCGCCAAGAGCAATCACTTCTATAATCATCAATTTTTTAGGAACAGTAGTGTGTAACTCTGTGAGGTAAATTCTGATGGATAGTTACCCTTTATGTGATTTACCAAAGTTTTCCATATGTTTTTTCCCCCCATCCAACAGGTTTCCCATCCAGTCGCAACATGTAGTTTACTCGGAGATTATATGATATATAACTATATACACTATAACAACATTTTGTATCAAATTTTCATCCTAAACATTCCTGCTGTGTTGATGAGAAACTTCTAATTTTACCTGGAAATGATGATGAAGACACTTCCTGTCAAATGTTCCAGCAATCAAGGAGCTTGAATGGACAAAAACGGCCCATTAGAAACAGCTGAAGACCAAAAAGGAAGCAGGAAGTTCCTCTAAGGATCCTCTATAGCTGTGTAAATGATAAAAAGTGTAAATATGTAAATAGTTTCTGTTTGTTTCAAAACCAATATTTTCCTCCTGAAAGGCAAGACATGAGAGGATGATATGCAGATGAGAAAAGGTTTGTTGATCTGTGTCTTATTTCTACTAAGTGTTGATAGTTTTAAATTCTGCTGAAACATTTTGCTTAAAACATCATGACCAGCTTGCTGACTGGGATTAACAAGATTCAGCTCCTACATGGATTCTTATTAGCTTACAGTTAAAATCTTTCCTCTCATTGTTGCAGAATATCCTTTAAAAGTCTAGCTGTATGACGAAAATGCAACAAATTATGGTTTAACAAACTCAGTTTAATATGTTAGCTTATTCATATGAGTGTGTAATTTTGTATTTAAAAGTATTTTTGTTTTCTCTTTTAGATAACTGCATGGATTCCAACAACAGGAGCAGGTAAACTACCGAAAACTAAAGTTCCACAGCTTCTCCTTTTAGCACTGCTCCATCTTCATCACAACAGACCAATGCAGAGTCCTGCAGATCTGCAAAGATCATCCAGTGGCTCTCACGCTTCATCCTTATGATCAGGTGCATGGAAAAAAAAGCAATTTGTGATCATGGGAAACAGTGCTGGTACCATTCCAGCTTGATCCTGGAACGAATATGTGTATAAATACGCATAAAAATTGTCCTCACCAGCATTCAACTGCTGCTAATTCTTTTCCATCTGGTGTGCAAAGGATTCTGGGAGAAAAGAGACAATGAAGGATGCATAGCTTGTAGCCTTCATTTTAAGACCCAAAAGAAGTGTGCATTTGAAGGGTTTATTCAAAGGAGTCTACGAATTGGGATTGTACTTTGCGCACCCGTATGACAAAAGTGGCTGACAAATACGCACTTTGAGGTATGCCGACCCTGAATTGGGACACAGCTATAACATGTAGTGATGGAAATTTTGGCTCTTTTGAGGAAGTTTTACGTTTCTGGATGGATCTGTGGAAGAGACCAATGGTGAACCAGCCAAACAAAACAAAAATAAGGTGAGGGGACAAACCAAATCTATACAGGGCCATCGGAGCTGTCCCATCACCCCTACAGCCCTACCATAACACAATCAAATTGTTTTATCTTTTCTTTTTGTCTTGTATGCCAAAAGTCCACAGCACAAAATATTTTTGTCTTACCACTGATTGATGGACTGCAAAATATTTAAGTATGTGTAAGTATAAGTAAATTAAATGAAGCACTGTACAAACTGGCCTATAAGTGTTAAACAGCGGTGAAAGATAGGGATGCTTGTGTGCTGGTTGGACTGTTACAAATCTAGTTAGAACTCCAAGGAACGAATCACTGTCACTTTAGTTTGGTTTATTGAGCTGACTTATGATGAGTCAGCTGAATTATGCAGTTGTTCCTTTAAAGACTTGGTGTTGTTGGATGTGGTTCTAGAATAAAATAGAATATATTTAATATCTAAGTAATTATATAAACAAACAGGTGCAATTGCAACATGAACACTATATGAACATACGGTTGCTCAGTGGTTCAGTGGCGCACACACACAAAGACGTGAACAGTGCATGTCATCAATTAAGTGGAAAACAGTTATATTTACAGAATAAATGGTATAATCAGCTTTAAACTTTACTTACTTGACTTTACATACTAAACATCCAAGTACGGTGATAAACAAACCACAAACAACAGTTTGGAGTGTATTAATAAACTAAACGGAAAGAAAACTTGTCTTGTCTTTTCCTCCTTTTTTCTCTTCCTGACAACAAGCTGCTCACGAGTAGGGATGGTGAAACCAAGGTCTTATAAACATTGAGCCAACTTTGACCCACATCAATGAAAATGGCTTGGTGTTATGAATCATTTGACCAAACCAAAGTGCTCTATCTGCTGGCTGTGGCCATCTGATGCATCAGAGGACAGCATTCACACTTCACATCTGTCATTCTTGTCTCATCTTGGAATATGTGTTCAAGGATATATAATCTACCATCTGAGTGAATATGTATTTTCTATTGTTAATATAAATAATAAGGGGGTCTTTAGTAACATTTGTTTAAGTAACAAATGTCCGTCAGAGGATAGACTTTAAAGTTCTGTTACTGGTTAATAAAGCTCTGAATGGTTTAGGTACAAAATACATCAGAGACCTCTTGACCCAGAATGCGCCTAGTAGACCTGTAAAGTAATTTCGATCTGGTCTTTTATCAGTTCCCAGAGTCCATGTCTAGTCCCAGAACTAGACATTTGAGAAAAGGGGTTCTTGTGCAACATGGATGGTGATTGCATTACTGATTTTATATAGTTGTATCAAAAGATATGATAGGACAAATGCTTGTCACATTGTTATGTGTCAAACATTTTTATATAAAACAGTATTTTCTCTATGATGTTAGGCATTAGTCTGCTCTTCTTGCAACACACTACCTCTCCAGCTTTGGAGAAGACCCACTTGCAAGGCACAGATGTGGCTGCATGTGCAGAAATAGTTCAGCCATCCTGAATAAGCTGGTACACAGACTTACGTCTCCTCCTCCTCCTTTACTCACATAGAAAATCTCTTACAGCCTCTCAAACATGCTCTAAAATATTTATATGTATATTTAATAACCTGACTATATGTATATGTATATCTATATTACTAGGTGATTGTGTGTGCTGTCTATATGTATGTTGTCTTTCTCCTGTGTTTGTGACTAAGTATCTTTATGTTTGTCAGCTAAATATGATCTAAATGAGCTAATGATAATGTGATACTTTCCTCCAAATTTAATGTAGAAAAATTGCTAGTGTAATGGGACTATGGCTACGAGGGATGGGACATGAGCCTGCTGGTCAGATACCACTAGAACCACTAGAAGCCATGTCTGATTTAATTATTTAAAGGAGTTCCTATTACTAAATACACAGGTAAGTTTGGCAAAACGAATGAAAAACCGGGGATTGGCAAAATATAACACTTTATTTCCAGGCACAATATTTATAAAATTCAATTATTCTACATTAAAAGTTCACTTCTAAAAAGACAAACATTTAGCTCATTAAATGGGGTTTAGGAACAAAACACAACAAACTCAAGCAAATCAAAAGACACACATATTAGAATAAAGTAAATAAACCCAAACATTTGTAAACTCCCACTTAATAGAGTTAAAGTGCTATGGTGCTAAAGAGCCAAACTGTGCAAAACGCAAAAGACTAAAGTGGGGACGATAGCGCCTCTTAAATGCATCAGTACAGTATAAGACAGGTGAGTTGAGATCTAACATGCGGCAATAAAATGCATAAATTTCCATCAACTAGATCGAAAATGTAACAATGGCTACAAGCCACGGAAATTAAACCCACACTAGCCTAACTCAAACTACCTACAAGCGGCTCCAACACACTACAGGCCACAGCAAAGCACAAATGTGCACAAGCCCAGCTAATTAAGCTAAACAAAGTTTAGCTTGAGCAATCAGAACATGAAAAGAGAGAAAAAAAGGAAGCAGCGGCTCTCTGAAACACACAACAAACTATGATCAGCATGACATTTTAACAAGGTAGCAAATAGATGATACAAGCAAAACACAAGTTACTTTATTTTCACTCTTTACAGTCCATGGGACATGACGACCAATACTCAGCCACATGAGCTCAGGACCAACAGTTCACAGGTAAACCGCACTAAGTTCAAAGATAACATTCATCAGTAGTGATGGCAAGATCGAAATGCTGTTCCAGTCTGTAATGAAACAACTGTGTATCGTTTAAAGCGAAACAATATTCCGTGATCTGAATTGAAACGCGCATATCATGTGACTGTTCCATTTCACGTTCCATTCGTTCCATTATGTCATCAGTGGTTCCGACAAGTCGGGGTTGTTCCACCCGGTTTAGTCACAATACAGTGAAACAACTCAATGTCCAGTGATCTTTTTACCTTGTGTCCCATGTTTGTATTTTTCTTTTGTTAACTGGAATGATGATTATGATACCGAATTTTCTGAATCTATATTAGTAGAAAACTAACGGGCTCGATACTGATTATAGATCGATGCTTTTCCAAAAAATCGCTCGTCTCCTCCAGCCAAGCGACCGGCGACATTATTGCATTTAATATTTCACTCTCTGTCACATAGACGTGCACACGGGGGATTGCGGGGAGTAAAATAAATAAATAAATGAAAAAAAGAGTTGAAAAATTTTGCTTTCTTGCTGTATGGAGCTAGAATCAATCAGTGAGGGTTTTAGTTAAAAGCAAGATGTCAATAAAATCTCCCGATTCGTCATTTTTCATGCTTTATCCATCTCATACTACAGTGACAATTCTAAAACTTCCCCCAGTAGCCTGCTATAACCTGTCTAATTTCTGACAAGCGATGCATGACACTGCCGCTGTCTCTGATGTTTGTTGCAGCCATTGCTTGGTTTAACCAGGGGGCGATTTATTTCGCTTATCGCTGTTTGTGGACCCCCTGGGTCGAGTCCATCAGGCTGTGTAATGGCATAGATATTTATGACATGAGTGGGAGTTAAGAGGTTTTTATTTTTCCCACTCATTCTCTTAGCTGTTACATGAATGAAGCATATGTAATATATTTTTATTTATTTGTTTCCTTTATTTAATATGTTCAATATTTTTGTAATATTTCTTTTTGTGGTTGGGAGTGTACACATGATCATGGTTGATGGATTTCTTTTTATTTGCATGTACAAATATAAAAAGAATGAATAAATAAATGAAAAAGGTTTACTTTTTACAAAATAAAAACACGTATATTCAATTGTTTCTCCTGTAGGAATATTCTCTTAAGGTGGAACAATTTTGAGCAACAGGTGAAATTGTTTCATCCCAAAGCAAGTTAAGCAGATCATTTATTACCAAAAAGGCTAAAATGTAAAGAAGTTCTTCTTGTAAGTACTGACTATTTAAAGTGACACATTCTTTCATAGAAAATATCACTAAACTAACAGTAGTTACTGCAACAAAATGTTTGTAAAAAAATTGCAGTGTATTGAGTTTGAGAGTTTAAAATAAAATGTTTTGGACACAAGATGTCATTGTGGTGACGTTCCATAAGATCGATTCTTTTTGTGGAACAATTGTTCCAAATGATTCGATCCCCCAAACGTTCCATTTCTGCCATCACAAAACAGATCTTTAAATGAGCAAAATTGGCTACATACCAGATTAACATGACGCCATGCTGCTAACAGCCCCAAACAAATGAATCAGCGTGCCGCTCTCGCAGCTTAAATAGCAGTGCTAATCATGGTGACTGACAGGAAGAGTGTCAGGATGTGTTTACAAGCCCCTGAGAAAATTGGAATTTTGAACACTAAACTAAAACCACCCCATTATACTAGCCAAATCTCCTCCTCTTGGAATCCCTTTCAATTTTAATTTTAATTAACAGATTGAAAAGAATGGCTCCTCCGAATTTCCTGCGGGCTGCTCAATACGCACGGATGATGTAAAGAGGCCTCGTTTGGTCTATCATGTGACTTTTGGCAAGCTGAATCCTGCTCAGAAACAATGCTCGCAACACTTCCATGTGACGTGATCGAGCAAATTGGGTTGAGCATAACATCCCTACTCACGGGTAGTCTAAGCTCCCTTAAAGGGACAGATTGTCAGTCCTTTAGGCAGCCTTTTCTACAAGCGGTCTTGCAAAAAAAGACAAAAGGAGAGTCGGCTTGTTCACAGAGTAGAATCTGCTCCCATCGTTCACCTAATTGAGCTGGCAACTAGATTCGTCTCTTTTGTGAACCACACATAACTAGTAGTGCATAGCGCACACTATTGTGGATAAGTGTTGTTCTAAATGGATGTTGTGCACTTACCAGTAGTGATGTAGGCTACTAGCATATGATAATTCTAATGTCATACCAAAAATATATGAAAACAGTAGAAGAAGCAATTTCATTATTATCATGCTCAATCCTTCAAACAAAATTCTTTAATATAAAATCAACTGATAATGTTCTCCAAATTCAAGATTATCAGCGAAATAACACCTCAAATCCCATGGGAGTTGAAAAGTGGACTCAGGACAGGAGTGAGGCAGAGATAAATGTTGGACATTTAAATCGTTTCTTCCGAATATTGTGATGGTAACGTTAAATCGCTAGCTAGCAAAACTGACGAGCTCCAGGTGCTAACAGAACATATCCCAGACTGTAATGTGACTGTAAACAGCTTCAAATCAGACCTGAATACAACCTCATCTCCCTCCACCTCCACTCTGTCTGTCTCCTGTAATCAAGTCATGAAACAACTGATGAAACTGAACCAGAACAAGGCTGCAGGTCCAGATGGTGTCAGTCCCAGAGTTCTCAAGACCTGTTCAAGACAAATATGTCCGATTCTCCAGCACCAGTTCAACACCAGTCTGAGTGACAAAAAAAAAGAATTCCGGTGATGTGGAAAACATCCTGCCTTGTTCCAGTGCCTAAAAAACCACAACCAGCTGAATCAAATGACTTCAGAATTTGAATTTCCCTCTGGTGTAAAGGATTTTTATTTCATTTAATTTTGTTAATTTCATGATGTCATAATGTTTTTACATTATGTATATATATCCTGTATAGACCTTTATCCACCACTTTCCTGTTATGACACTGAGTTTCGCCATGACACTTGTTCCCCCAGGAAGCTCTGTTCTTCACCTCCAGTCTTCGCTAACTAGCAAGCATAACAGTCTATTTTCGAAGTGAGATTTGATTTGATATATTCACACAAATGTCTTCGGGGATGATGTGCTGTTGCTGGATAAATACACAACTTACGGAAACTTACAGCTTTTATGAATGGAGCATGTTACAACAAGATGATGCAGAGAGATGAGGCAATTTCACAACTATGGCTCGCAGCGCTGACGTTAAAACACCTCCCTAAGAGGGTCTTTATCTGCTGTTATTATTTTGTTGATCATAAACTGAGAGGAGCTGCATTCAGATCCAGAATTATATCTGGGCTACAAACGATCACCAGCTGACTAGATACCACGATGCAGCTGATGAGACACTGATTCTACCGGCCTCCTGATTGCAATTCTGTATTTGTCTGTTTTGTCTTCATGTTTGTCATATTCTTCTGATTGTTGTACATCTTGTTCAATAAACTTTGTTAAGAATTTTTCACTTCAGAACCAGAGTGCTCATCTTTGGTAATCAACACTTATATTGTACTTAAGACCAACCATAGAATTAAATCTCCTCTGGGCTGCAACTTGCTTTTAGCAGTTGTTGCATCCACAACTTCTGGTTGAAGCCAGCTCTGAAGACTCACTCCCAATGCACCAACAGTCTGACAAATGGTGAGGGTTCCTTAGTGTCGCTTTTCAACTCATTAGGAACCTGTTTTTCATCGTCTCTGGAGGTATTGAGTAACGTGACGCAACATTGTTGTCTGCACATGTGATGGAACAGGATTAGACTGTTTCAATTGGAATCCTAGTGATTGTGAAAGTATTAATCTTGGAAGCTTAAAGTACCCGAATCAGTAATTATCACTATCAGAGGCGTGTCCAGCATGTTGATTTAACCCCTCTCATCTGATTGGTCATCCTAGAGGAAGGGAGGAGGGAGGGGGGAGGGGAAGGGGGAGGGGGGGGGGGGGGGGGGGGGGGGGGGGGGGGGGGGGGGGGGG
>JBAMHX010000004.1:2615558-2631771 GCA_037177515.1 Pseudomugil tenellus
TATATACAGTGTGTGTTTTTTACCTTGGCATGCTGCAGCTGAGGTACAATAGCAGTATTTACATAAGCTGCTTATTATCAAGTGTCTGATTCATCACAGAGCTCCTGTACCACTCAGTCATGATAATGTGAAGACAGACCCTGCTGTATTTAATAATAGTACTGGACTCATCACTAAGCATCACAGAGACTAATGCAAACAGTTGATTAAATGCAGCAAATGGCCGACTGTGTTTCACACCTTTTAATAGTTCCTTACAGGAATTATCAAAGTAATCAGGAAATGTATTGAAAATATGTCTCTCTCTCTCTCACACACACACATACACACAGTATGTTTCACACAACAGTGAAACTCTATGACCGGTATGTCATTTTTCAACAGTAGTTTATCATCGTACTGGTCCACTTTATCTGAAGTAATCTTGATCCGTTTTCAGTGAGGGTTTGACTCCTCCAGGACTGTCTTTTGTCACCAGTAACCTTTATGAACCTTCTGGTATAGTGGACTCGGGACTGGGTCTGTGCTCTTTGTCGATGATCTGTTTCAGTTTGTTGGATCGGGCTGTGATCATTCCATCTTCCTAGCTTCATCTGTCAACCACCTTGGTCGTGACTGGAAGAACAAGATCACAGATAGAAGCTTTCCTCCTCACCGTGTCAAACTCTCCCTTGGAGAGAGTCTGATCTCCTCCTATTCAGCGTAGAAAGTCTGCTCCTCTACATTCAGAGTGAAATGAGGTGGTTAGAAAGCCTCCTGGATCTGGAAGGGCCTGACAGGAGAGAGGGATATATGGTCTTCCCTGTTCAGACTGCATGGATGGAAGGAAATGACTTTTATATCTGCATATACTCTTATCAAGGTACCCTTACTGATAAGAAAACTGGATATTAGGTGATAATAATCTTCTGTCACCTTGCAGGAGACACTGTAAAAACTGCACATGGATGCTGTAATATCCTACAATATGTATTTATATGAAGATATCACAGCATAGTAGTGTCTTACCAGGGAGTGCATTCATGCTCTGCTCTTCACAATGTACCGAGTTCAAAGCTCCCCCCACTGAATGAACTATGGGTGTCAGCTAAAAAGCCTCCCTCAAACAGAAAGACTTCACAAGTCCACATTGTTCTGGTTGTCCCGAGGTTGACACTTACCAGGTGTTTAAAGATTTTTAGTTAATTTACTTGTTTTAATCTCAGATTCTGTTGCACTTTCTAAATTCCTTCTATATAAATCCATAGAATCAGATTTCAGCTGCAGAAACATTCAGTGGTAACATTTTGGCTTTTTTTTTGTGTATCAGCAGCAGCTCCCCCCTCCATCCTTTGCTAGCCACAAGGTTGCATTGAATTTTTAAAATATTTTTAAATAGCCCTGAGGGACTAAGAAGTGTTGCTGGGCATGTTTTCCTCATTCACACCCAGTATGCTTCAAAAGCACTCTGCAGGTGGGTGGGCATTCACAGCCAGGCAGTCCTGGTAATTTAAATGTATTCACTCTATTTAAGGTAGTCAGAGCTGTAGAAAGAATAATGTTTTCAGGGAACATTGAACAAACACAAACAAAACAGGCACCCTAGAGTGAAGCGGATGAATATCTGGACACAATCTAGTCTATTATTTCCTTTCTTTTGTGAATGACATGTCTGTTTGCTGCTCAGCTGTGTTTTTAGTTAGTGTGCATGAGTAAAAAATATTTTTTCTCCCAAATTGCCATTTCATCAGTGTGCTCTGCGCACTGCTGAATAGATGCTGGCAGTAACTCTCACGTGGACACCTTGGGAGATGAAGCTTGTTTTATGTCAATGGTTGGAGGTGGGCTGTGAGTCACAATGTTGCTTTTGACAGAAACATAACCAGAAGCTAAAAGCTGAAGGAAAAGTTCCAAGACAACAGAATAATCACAGTGTGACGTAATGCAATCTGACAGATGTAAAGGTCTGAAATACTGATGCATGACATGATTTTGGATAAGATTTTAACAGCACTCTTCACTATAATACTTGGCATAAGGTAGATGACATTGCCTTGAAAGGAAAACAAATCATTTTGGCTAAATGATGACAGATAAAGATGTTATGCATTAACAGCTTAGCAGGCCAGTGAGGGATAAAAGCCCAGAGGCAAAAACCTGTTTTCAGCATGAGCACTGTGGAGCCTACACGTTGAAATAAACTGGAGATTAAACATTTCTTGCTTACCTCCTAGAAATTTCATGTATGTAAAACAACAAACTGACATATTATGCAAGTTAACACCGGCTGCAACATTACATTAATTGTTAACATACTTACAATAACTTGCAAATATATTAATTAACACATTAGCTGTTGATAAATTAATGCTAACTGCTATGCCACTTGAAAAAAATCAGTCTAGATCCCCTAACATTTTTACTGATATGTTATTTCACCTATTTCATCAAAAATAACGTTAAAAAAAGGTTAGTTAGACTCTTTAAAGTCTGTGAATTCTCTGTTTCTATTTAATTATCAATTTTTTTCTTTTAGAAATTAGAATTTCCAGCAAGAAAATCTGCACAGTGTGCCATTTATAAAACTAAAGAACATAATTTGCATAATGTTTAAAAGCTTTTTAGCACAACTGTAGACCAGGGAGCACTGAATCAAAGTTAAAAGAGTAAATAGTTCATTTCCAAACAGAATGAATTGAGTGACTTTTACATCCTCTTACACCAACTGTGGTTGCCTAAAATACAATGGAGCATGCTAATGCTGACCTCAGTACTACTGTTTTTCACTCGTGGCTTTTGAATACAGTAGACATTTTGTTAACACGGGTGCAAGAGGCGACGTGTGGATAAAACAGTGAAATGAACAAAGAGATGTATTGTTGCAGTTGTACTTGTCTGTTGGTGGGTTGGTTTGTGTTAGACCTATAACGTCTCCACTATTTTTACAGTCTAAAGATGTAAAACTAATAATATCTGCAAACGGTCATGTTATCATAACAGAAACAGTCTGAATTATTCTCTACTCGTTACTTCTACCATTCTTTTTCTGGTCTATTCCTTTTCTGCTTAACCAAACATTTGTAGTTTATATGCTGCATAAATGTAATCACTCACTACAGATTATCTTAAGATTATACCTTATAGAACGGTTCCTCTTACTATTTTCAGCTATTTTTTTATTTTCTCTTTCTGGGTGCTGTGTTGCACTGTATGCTGATGATCCTGTTATATAAAGATCAAAACCTCTATATCACATATATGTCTATGATGTTAACGCTAATCCATACTGGCTTTCTTCTATTTAAATCTTCCTCAGTAATGTTTAATGTTCTTTGTTACTTAATGCTTAATTTTGTTTGTTACATTGAATCTTAATTTCTTTGTCCTGTAAAAATCGCCGTCTGAGGGACTGAAATCTATGTACATACAACAGAGAAAATAAATTAGTTGTCTAGCAAGGCCTGACTGCAGAAAAAAGATGAGTTGGGAAGAAACAAAAGGTCTTTATTACAGCTTGACACAACAACAGCTAGAAGACAGGAGAAGGCTAACATGTGACATCAGATTTCTAACTGTGTGTATTGTGTAAGATAAGTCATACAAGCAGCAGAGAACTCTGGCGCATGTCTCTAATATGTTAGGACTCACACATAGACGCACAACTGGTCCTTCTCTGTTCAGACTCGAGTTAATTCTCTGCACATTGACATGTCTGGCAGAATTGATCATCACTGTAGGACATAGGTTGAAAAAAATCCTTCTGGACCTTCAGTCTTCTAACCCAATCATATGTCAAAGATAACTCTTGAGAAAAATCTCTGGATTTAGTCAAAGTTCATCTCTGCACATTGATTAAAGTCTCAGCTACTCAGTCTCTGTTAATCGAAATGACTTTTGTTTTGCCATGGCAGTATTTTCATTGACTTCCTCTTTCATGCCTTAAAATAGTTTAGATATAACCCTTATCTCATTAAGTATGATCTATCCATATGCAAATTTGTCCCTGCAGCTGCTCATACATGACTCTTCAAGCCTCAGTTCAGCTGAAAAACTCAGTTTATTTAAATCCAGGTTGAAAACCCACCTTTTCTCTGCTGCATTTCAATAGTTTGCATCTGCTCATCAGGCTTTAATGTCTCTTTAATCTAGAATCGGTCGTGATTTAATTGTTTTTAATTCATGTTAATTTCCTTTCTTCTGTTAATTTATTTTTACTTTCTTTAATTTTAAATCATGCTTCTATTTATTTATTAACATCCTTGTCTTGTCCCGCATCAAAGCAAGCATAACGAAAGTCATGTTGCTGTGTTATGCTGGATAACTTTGTTTTGTCAAGAGGAACTTGACAAAACAGGAACTTATCAAGATCCTCTTGATAATCTGGATTATTTACTTTGTTTGTTTAAAATAAATGTTTGTTTTACAGACAGGATTGCTGAATCTGACCGGAGAGGAAAGAAAAAAAAATCATAGAAAAAGAACATAAAAGAAAAGCAAAGCATCTAACAGAATAAAGGGGAGAAATAAATACTCCACATAGAAAGAAAAACAACCCAAACACAGATTCTACATCATCTTGTTCTAAAATTCAACATAAAGCATCATATGGTACTTCCAGAGGAAGACAAAGTCTACAACTGCTAGAAGCACAAGAGATGCATAAGCGAGAAAGAAACCAGAATTAACCAGAAACACACAAACAAAATGCAGTGAAGATGAGCATTAATAAGTAAACCTACAGCATAATTCAGTGACTGCATGCCAAAAATACTGAGTGAAAAGATCTTTCAGATCAGTGATCATGCCAATACAGCTCCGCCGTCACAAAGGTTAGAGGCAAACCAGGGGGATCCTGATTCTGGGTGTTTGGCAGTCAAACCCAGCTACTCTTCCCAAAACCACCCCTGCATCCACCCAGGGGGAGACTAGGGGAGGTACCAGCCAGACAGAAAAGGCCCCAGTTGGGTCAGATCAACAACCACTTGCCCCAGTGGGTGCCAGCTGTTAAAGTACAGACCCCAGGGCTCTAAGACCACGGAAGCAACCCCACCAACAAAGGCCAAGGGCCCAGCCAACACCATCTGAGGGCCAGGGACCCAAGCCCACCACCCGATGGGGGGCACTCCACACCCAGGTGGACCAGCCATGTACCCCAATAAACAGCCCTCCAAAACTCGTCCTTGTCGCTGCTCATCCACTCACACACACATACACACCCACACCAACCCATCCACATACACCCACCACCTCATTCACACGCGCAACCACTCACACACCCTCCCATACACACACACCCATGTCCAGACCCACATGCTTCTTGTTTTTTAATGTTTTAATGTTTCTGTAAAGCACTTTTATTTTACTATACAAATAAACTTGCCTTGTGAAAACTGCTCTGCACCACATAGTGGCAAACTTGTTTAAAGAGGGAATCACCGTTGAAGAAACATATGTTGGACACATGTGAAGGTGGCTTCATCCATTAAATTAGCTGTTACATATTGTTGTCAAAGTTAATGCATTTTGACAATCAATGATAATGCTATTAAATGTATCCAATTTATCAGTCAACAAATAATTGGGGCACATTCTCAACAGGACAGACTTTTGATGCTCTGACCAAAGTCCTTGATGACATAACTTTACAAGCAGATGATGAAAAATGTCGAGTTTTGCTAAACCTCACTGCTACATTTGACAAACTAGATCATAATATATTGTGCCACCAACTGGAGAGCTGGATGGGCCGCTCTGTTACTGTACTCAATTGGTTCAAAACGTCCTTAGAGAACAGGAAGTACTTTGTGTCATTAGGCAACTTCAGATCTGCGCAAACAAAAGTTACATGTGGAGTTCCCCAAGGTTCCATCCTGGAGCCTTTTCTGTTTAACATCTACACGCTCTCACTGGGACACGTCATACAGAATAACATTATTAGTTAATATAGTTACGGAGATGACACACAGATTTATATTACAGTGTCATCAGGAGATCTTAGTAAATGCTTTGAGGAGATTAATGACTGTATGTGATTAAACTTTCTTCAGCTAAACAAAAACTAAACTGAGGTGATTGTTTTTGGAAACAAAGAGAAACGATTAGAGGTCGTCACAGAGTTTCACTCTATACACCTAAAAAGCACCAATCAGACCAGAAATCGGGGTGTGGTGATGGATTCAGACCTAAAGTTTGAAAAACACATGAAGTGAATAACAAAGTTAGTCACTATCACATTAAGAAACTGTTGTGTACAAGATTCTATGTCACAGCAGGACCTGGAAAAACTAGTCCATGGTTTCATTTTTAGACGGCTTGATTACTGTAACAGTGTCTTTACACGTCTTCCTAACAAACCAATGAGACACCTGCAGCTAATCCAGAACTCTGCTGCTAGAGTCCTCACCAAGATAAAATGGACCACATCAATCCAGTTCTGAGGTCTTTACACTGCCTGCCTGTCCGTCAGAGGATAGACTTTAAAGTTCTGTTACTGGATTATAAAGTTCTGAATTGTTTCGGTCCAAAATAATTCAGAGACCTCTTGACCCAGTATGAACCTAGCAGATCCCTCAGGTCATCTGGATCTGGTCTTTACAGTTTCCAGAGTCAGAATGAGACACGGAGAAGCAGAATTCAGGTTCTGTGCTCCACATGTCTAGAATAAACTCCCATGAAGTCTCACATCAGTTGAAACACTCCAGAACCTTTATTTCAATCCAGATTAAAGACCCCTCTGTTCTCATCTGCATGTCAGTTCTTGTTTTGATTTTAAATTATGCTTCTTCTCTTCTATTATTTTAATGCCTCTGTAAAGCACTTTGAATCATCCTGTTGTTTAATTGTGTGACACAAATAAATCTTCCTTATAGTATCCTGGTTACCCCACGGTCACACAGCGCTTTACGACTTAATCACAAACATAAAGTTCTGAAAATCTGGTGGATGTGTGTTGGTCATTTTTTGTCCAAGTTTGGCTTCACCGTGCTTTGTACGGGGTATGGCGTCTGTTCCACCGGAAAAGCACCGCCAAGGCGCGCTAACCACGTCTAGTCACATGTAAGGATAAAAATAGGTTCATCCTCATAAAGTTCTGAAAAGTTCTTGAATCTTCGTTATGCATCTGGACCATGGGACGGTCGTAAAGCCCCTGCTGAGGTCTCCTTACAATCCAGTCACGCACCCAAATCTTCCTTACCACCCTTCTCCTCCTCCTTCTTCTTCTTCTTCTCCTCCTGCTTCTTCTTCTTTTTCTTCTCTCAGCAAGGAAATGTTGGGCCACTATTAATAGATTATGTTGATGCTGGAGCATGAGGATGAGGATATCACGGCATTGAGGGTACATGTTCACCTGCAAGTGTTTCCCTGCCACAGCACAGGAGACACACATCATAATTAATTAGCAGACTTGCGCAGAGCTTGACATCGGCAGTGTCTCAATTCAGGATCTGCATATTTTCAGAAGTTTCCGATCCCTGGATCAGGCTGTGATCAGTCAAATTTTCAACTTGTTCCAGATGTGATTTTATACGTGGAAGACCGCTAAAACTTCAGGTCTTACTGCATCTCCCCACGTTTTAATCGCTCCCAGAACACATAACATCACCTGTGTTGCACATCTTTACCACATCTTTACGCCCGTGGTTGTCCGGGATGTTTTGAACATATCAAAACTTTTTACCACGTCAAACGCCGTTCTGCTTTTTCCTCACGCCCTGCCACGCCTACAAATTGACTGTAGCTCATCTTAAACTTGACATCAACTTGAACAACACCATCTGCTTTATGGGAGACGACTTTTGGACGGGGTTTGGCTGTGATTAAAACGTAAAGTGCTGTGTGACCGGGCCCTTAGATAAGAGGATTTTGGACAGGTGGACAGATTCTCTGGGTGGCTCTGGAAGAGAACAATCCTGAACAAGGCCCTGAACAAGGCCCCCAACATCCAAACTATTCCCGAGTGTAAAAATTTTAAGCCAATCATTCACTTGGGAATATAGAGACGATCAATGCAAATTTCCCAATTGTGATTAATAAATCTAATACCATCATTAACAATAAAGACTTACAGGTTAGGAGCCAATACTTGTCATTACTTTTTTTCTGCTGATGCATCAATTTTACCTGTTGACTCTTACTTTTCAGCTTCAAACACCTAAAGATTAGCTGCTATTATTTGTCATTACCAATAGGTGCTAACACAGTTAACTTGTAACACATACTAGTTAGATGCTAACATGATAGTTAACACTGCTAAGCTGCTAATATCAAAGTTATAAGTTATTCTATTTACAAAGTTAATAGAAGTTGAGAGATAAAAGGTATGTACTACTTTTGAATGTAAAAAAAATAAGTAGATAAGAACCGCTATGGTTGCTAACTAAAAGAAAAATAAGATTTTCGTTTAAAAAAAATTGTATGTGACTGGTTACATGCTAAGCAGCATAGATAAATACTGATAGAACATCACAATTTAAACTGGGTCTTTATTTCCACTTTTGACACAAAAAACTTGGTGAACAGCATTTATGTAACAAGTGTTCTGAAACGAGGACCCATCTGGATGGTAACTGACTAAACCACATCTGTCCAGACTCACTCTTCAGTTGCTTCCAACTTCCTAAAACAGCTTTCAGCCAAATTAGTCATAATGCCACCTTACTGAAGGGGGAGGCTGGTAGTAACAGTTCTGATGTTATTATATAATAGCATTAATTTCAGAAATTAATGTCTACTTGATAGAAATTTTCAATGACTCTGCTTTGACATCATACAGCTTGAAAAACTAAAATCAACGCCCTTTAAAGATTGTTTGTTGACAGAATTCCAGCCTTATGACAATATTTAAGGAGTAACCACTTAAACAACAAAATATAAAGGGTTAAGGAGGATGCACTAACACTAGTTGACAGATCCAACACACTTACAGACATCAAGCTTTTTCATTTTTAACGAAACATTTTTTTTCCTAACTACTATCAAGTATTTCTTTTTCTATAAAGTAGATAGGAAAGCCTGATATAATATTTTATGGAGCTTTTTTAATTTTAATCTGTATTTTTAAGTTGAACATTTAATTGGTGTGTAGAGGAATTTCATGTATTAACTTAATTACCTTATTCTTAATTAATGTCTAGCTGAAAGGTTTGACGATAAGGCTCCTAAACTGATGTCATTCTGACCTTTAGTAAACCATCTGCTAAGACCTTGGTTGCTGTAGCCTAAGCAAGGGCGGCGTCCTTCCATCAGGGAAATGTTTAGAAAACAGATTGTGACCATGTGACCAGAGTCTTTAAATAAAGCTCCCCTATCTGACGTTGGCAGGATAGCTCCAAACATCTGTGGGACCCATAGGTCTTTGGGGAATATTCTCCCCG
Source organism: Pseudomugil tenellus (assembly GCA_037177515.1). NCBI lineage: Eukaryota > Metazoa > Chordata > Actinopteri > Atheriniformes > Pseudomugilidae > Pseudomugil > Pseudomugil tenellus. The sequence continues at coordinate 2,624,912 of JBAMHX010000004.1, forward strand.
GGTTATGACCTTGTACCATGTCTGTATGTCTTAATGTTTTATCCCTTCATGTTTGTATGTTCAACTTCTTTTATTCTTCATTATTAAATTTATATTCTTCTCAATCTAAAGAAACCAGTGTCCTCGTACTTGACAGGAATAACGGTCTCCTACAGGTGTATTTAATTTCAAATGTGATGCTTCATGACATATGTGCTAACATACACAACTTAGTGAGCATAAGGAGTGGTTAGCTAATTAGATGTAATATTTCTGAGAGGAAATTGACCCAGCATAGATAGTATCTCTCTGGAGGAGGAGCTCAAGAATGTTTTGTTCTCTGAAACTTTTTTGTCAGACAATGTTGTTTAAGTCAACACACTGTGAAGGACAGTGTGTATTTGTATACAAAATACAGTTTATATTTGACATTTGTCTGAACTTTGTAGGACTATAATCTGATTGTTGTCTCTGAAGTTCTGCTTTTTATGTACTAAACAGAATCCAAAGTGAAAACAATAAGCGAGAAACTACTGACATTGCCAAACCCTGCAATGTCTTCTGTCTTTCCTTTTGCACAATATAACTAATGACGTTTTTCAGATTTTTTTAAATAATTTTTTTTAGCCTTTCTGGCCTGTAGGTTCCTGTTTCATTCTTTTTCATCTCCATTATTTGGTTTCTGACCATTGTCACAAAACATTTAGGAAAAAAAAGAGAAAGGAAAAAGAAGAGATGCAAAAAGATTAAGGGATAAGAATCTACGTCAAATTGACTTTTACTGGCTGGAGAGATCTCTGAGGTGAGACAGGATGTAAGACTTTGACTGGATTAGCAGTTTTCAGTGGATGGCAACAAGTGAAAATGTGAGTAATCTGAGTAAAACCAACATTGAGTAGTATTGATTTATTGCTGCTCCAGTTTTGTTCAGAAACTAACAGTTAACATCGAATAATCAAGACAGTAACAGTAAACGATCATAAAAAGATTGTTGTTTGAACCTGGCATTTATTTAGTTGTTTAATAGGGCTGATTCTGTCCGGAGCTGAGCCCATACCCACACACCAGTGCTGCATCATGTGATCTTAACCCTAATAGTGCACTGCTAATGATCGTAGATGTTTGGAGTGTTCTTATGTCTTTTAGTAGATTAAATCAACATAGTCTATGTATTTATATAAAGATGGAAAATATATATTTTTATTTGCTCAATATGTACATGAAAAAAGTATAAAATATTCAACAGTTTCAAAAAGTTACAATACAAACAACTTTTAATGTCAAAATTTTTTAATGTACGAGTGCTACCTGGAAGTATCATGATACTATTTTATTATTTTACCAACCAAAACATTCGGAAGAAACTTGAGTTTGATTATTGTTCCTTGATGTAATAAATGTTCTTGTTGCCATTGTTGGTGCTCAGTGCTGGTAGAGATTGTTGAAGCCATTTTTTCTACCATTCCTCTTCTAATTATTCAGCAGAATGAGAATAACTTTATTTTGTAAATGGAGAAAAATGTGTAGAAATTATGCATAAACAGGACAGAATCTGTGTAATAGACTACAATACATGATACTTTTTCACCAACATCATATTTATCTTTTAAAAATGATAATAGATTAGAACAAAACCATGATGAATGATCAGTGTTTGACCAGTAAATAAGTAAAGTATGTAGGCGAACTAAAGCTAAAGGGTGCTGTTAGCTGACTACAATCCACCATTCTGCTACATTTTGCCTTCTTGCGGTCAGATATTGGATACTTGTCAATCAAAAGCTCATGCCCCCAATTAGACTGAATTTCAAGATTAAATAACATCTAAACAGATGAGTCACACCCCTCTCAGTCATCATGAAAGTAAACTTTACCTATTAAACCTAAAACAGCTTATTGTACCACACGGTATATACGTTTATTTCCACTATGAAGTTGGCATTTTTAACATCTATGGGGATTGACTCTATTGCAGTTCTTAGTTGAAACATCCCACTGGTTGAGTCCACACAACCATCACATGTTAATATGTTATATTCTCTTAATATATCACAGAGGTATTCTAGTTCTAAACCACTGTGGGATTTATAAACAATCAGCAGGTTTTAAAATCTATCCTGGAAACCAGGATAACTAGATTTTTTAACTGGTGTGAAGTGTTCAGCTCTCTTAGTCCTAGTAAAAGCTCTAGCAGAGCTTTATTAATAAAGAATGTTAATAAAAAATAAAATATAATACTGTAACATGTTGTGAAATTTTATTTTGACAACAGCTGGAACTTTCAGACTGTTGAACTGAGTTTTGACCAGTAATAGATTATGTTCTATTTGTTTTCTACTTTTTTCCATTATTCATTCCATTATTTTATTCAGTTGTCAATTAAAATACATTTAAAAAGTTTTTTTGAGTAAATAATAATAATAATGATAATAAAATATTTTTCATAGGCACCTTTCTTATACTCATTTCACCATACATTAAAACAAAACAAATCAACAAAACCAGTTATAAAATACATAAAAATATTTTGTAGCAGTGTGGATGTTATAATGAATAAGCAAGTTTGAACAAATGTGTTTTCAGTTTGGATTCGTACAGGTGAATAGAGTCAGAGTTGAGTTTCAGATATGGGGAGCAAAGCAGCTGAAAGCTTGGCATCCCATGGTGACAAGCGCGGTGAAGGTGTGGTGAATTGCAGCGGGAACGTACCTGTTTGGAGACATGGAGAAGATCAGAAAAATATGGTGGGCGAGGTTGTGGATGGCCTTAAAGGTGAAGAGCAATATATAGTAATAGTAGGGGGGCAGTGAAGCTGGTGTATAATGGAGGTGATGTGATGGATGGATGGGGTTCTGGTGATGAGTAAAATGTTATTATTTGAGATTAATTACAACTAATTCATTAACTCAGATAATTACAAAGGTTGCTGGTTCACATGCATTTCTCCGTGTGTTGGTTGACTTTATCATCGTATCGTAAACTGGTGCTGGGATTTTTCTGAACAGCAGCAGCTGAAATTGGATTGCTTGTACTGAAAACCAAACACACCTGTTAAACATTGATTTTTTTTTTCTCTTGCTGGTTTCCGTGGAACAGGTTTGTCACCATTACTCCTTTATACCATGTCTCCTTTAGGGGAAACATATATTTGAGTGTGTGGACCCAAATTGCATGCCATAATGAACATTTTTCCTGTGCATATGAAGCACGGGAGCGCGCAGTAATGTTACCTCAGGCCCAAGGTCCGTTTTCTACCCACACATGCACATGACGCAGACAGATGTGTCCGTGTGTTATTATTCCACACACTAACATGAAATAGCAGAAAACAGAGAGGAAAGAAAAGGTTTGAGCCAAAGTAAACACACGCATGTCACAGAATATTTTTCGGACAATAAATTTCTCTTGAAACCTCGGTTTTCTTGGTTGCATTTTTCATTTTTCCTATAAATCAGAAAAAAATCTTTATTATACTGTTAAGCAGCAGTTCAAATCTTGCATATCACGTTAGAGGTTTACCTCAACTTTGTTTAAAAAAACATTCAATTTTTTTAAAAAATTGGATGTGCATGTGAGAGATGGGTGCTAAAGGAGCACAACAAACTGTGGAGTAAAAGCAAATAAATCTGTTTACTTTTCCAGCACAAGGGTCATTGATGTGATCAATAGTATTTTATCCTTTTCAGGGTTGAGTCAGAGACTGGAGCCTCTGAACATGTCGGTACATTCTTCACAGGAAAGATCCAATTAGAAAGAAATAAATGAAATAAGTTAGAATAAAGCTTAGATGTTCAACCTTAATGATGTGAACATGATGTGATGGATGATTAACCCTTTAAACTCTCCTGGTTCTCCACTTCAGTTCTCATCTGCCAACTGATGGTGGAGGTAGACAGGATCCTGACTTGGTGATATTGAAATCAGTTCTGGTCTACTGTCTGGTAGTAAACTGGAATCTTGTGTTGGGAGGCGTTTTGCTGCTGATCTGCCTGATATTTGTCCCTTTACTATAAAGTCAGAAATATCTCCCTTTCTCTTAATCACTATATCTTTTTCTACTAAATCAGACTCATTACAGAATATATTTCTCCACATTTTCATGCTGTAATAACTTTAAAAGCAACCAATCGCCTTGCTAGGTTTCCTGTTTTTTTTATATGAAACTGGATCATGTAGTTACTAGCTTAGTCAGCTAATCTTTGAGCATCTTTGTAGTTTATTTTCCACTCCAATGTGAAAATCTTGATGAATTGAGTTGATATGTTGTCCTTAAATACAAAAAATCACTCAATCTTAAATATGACAAGATTTTCTCACATTATCTTAGAACTAATAAAGTGCTAGCATAGACCTAAACTAGTGCTGCTACGTAGCTTCATGCTAACATCAGGTTCATAGCCCCACATAACATTGATAGTTGTTCTTGCACAGGGGACAACATTTCTTCTAATCAAATCAAACTTTATTTATAAAGCACTTTTCAAACAAGTACTGTTATACAAAGTGCTTTACCGTAGAAATTAAAACATTAGACAATTAAAAACAATTCTGCAGGTCCATAAATCCTCCTGCCATAAACACCACACATACACACAATCATATGCAGACATAAAACAACCATATTAATGAAAATTGAAAGCAACTATTTAAGAAATAGTAATAATAAATGAATAAATAAGTAAACAGATCAATTATAGGCTACATTTAGGCTAGGTTCAGATAGACCAGCTGAGACAGCATCATCATAGGAGTTGTCTGCACAAGGAGCAGAAGGTCACCCGCAGCCACCGGACGCCAGCTCGCCACCAAGAAAAGTGCAGATAGATAGCAATATTTTCAATGGAAACTGCATTACTTTAATATAGTCTACGTCAAACTGATGTGATACTGATGATTCACGCAGGTCTGGAAAGATGTTTGTTCAATCTCCTGAGGCAGCATCTGAGGTGTCCAGTCATAGTTCCAGTGCCACTTTGACCACAACTCTAGCTCCACTCTAGTTTCTACAGATGTTTCCAACAGATGCGTTCCTCAGGAGAACCGTTTTATTTGCATTTGCACATAAGACACAGACCTTGATTGGTAACAATGTGACGCAACCATGTACAGTGTGACGGAGTAGGAGCTGAAACTGAGAGCAGTAGACCCCCGTTTCTATATGTTGGAATGTGCGAAAAAAACGCGTCTAAAAGGTTAAAGGAACGGCGAAAGGTTCCTACAGGTAGAAAACCTTTACACACCCTTGCTGACTAAATCAGTTACTTAAATTTCTCAAAACCTGATTTCTTTTTGGTGAATATGTTTTAACTCAGTGTTCACTGTACGTACCACCAGCTACATTTCTATTATGCCAGGACTTGAACTTATCTAACTATTGCAATAAAAAAAAACTAGTAATGAAAACACCTCAATTAAAAAACAAACCCAAATTTTTTTTGGATTTTTGTTGTAGCAAACAACAGTGCAATGTAGTGTTTTACAAGGAAGTAGAAAGGAAACGAGGGAGATGGGTATTGAAAAGCTGTGGCAAATCCTCCGCAGCAGATTCCAAACAAGAAGCATCACAAAACACCAACCTTTCAGATTAATTCATTCATTCATTTTATATCTGTTTATAATTCATCATCCGGTGTGAATCACAGTTGTATATCTTCATGCCTGGACTCCGTGTCCTACATACAGATGTACCGTAATGGTGTGTGTCATATTCAGTGATGACTGTGCCCACTGACCTGCATAAAACCGTCTAAACAAGCCTCACATCTTTTCCATCAGCTTGGCTCTTTTCTAACTGAGCACACACACATACGGAGCCGTGTGTTTTCATGTAGCTGGAGCTGACATGGCCCATTGGACTGATGACATATGGCTTTTTTTGCTGAATCAAACACACTCAACCTTTTCTGCCCTCGGGCAGCAAACAGTGAGCTACTTGAGTAGATTTGATCACTGACCAAAGGACTGGGCGGCTCATGTTCGAACTCTGGTTAATCAGGGTAATCACTCCAATTTTAAATAACTGGGTTAACAGAAGCTTTCTGCACTAATCTGATTTTTTCCCAGCCCTTGTTGACAAGCCTAGTTTCCAGAGATTTCTTCCAGAAAAAAACATGTCTTTCCTTGCATGCGTAACGTTAAAGAAGTTGGAGTTTATACAAGGAAAGGTTTTAAAGTATGGAAGAAGTAAAAGGATCCAGAACAGCCTGTTCTAGTTAAATAAAAGGTAGCCGAACCTCAAGTATAAATATTGATGGTGAATATATGCAGACATATTTGTTTCCATTGCAAGGTCTATATGGCCTTACTTCACCTCTGTCATGCTTTTATCTGGGTCCATTCTATTTATGCCATTTAGATTTCCCACTTCTGTTTTTCTCCTGAGCTTTTTCTGCATGGCTCCGTCTGCTTCCAGTCAGATCACAAGACTTTCCATATCTACTACTGTAAAATACACTACTATACAGCTTAGAATGGAAACTAGACTAACCAGTCACAATGAGCTTTATAAAGTTTAAACTGATAAATTTAAGCGGTCACATGCCTGATCTGAAAAGGAAATTGTCACTAATGTTTTGTTATGTGCAGCTTTGAGGATCCTAAATAGCAACGTTATCACATTCGTCCAAAAGAAATGGAGTGAAGTAGAGAATACTAGGTAGTTGGCTTGTGTTGCACAATTTAACTAATATAATTTTAGAAAAACATCTTTCAAGAACATTAGGTTAAAAGAATGCTTAAAGTATTTCCTGCCTGTTGTTCCATTTCTGATGGAAGTCCATGCATCCATCCATGCATCCATCCATGCATCCATCCATGCATCCATCCATCCATCCATCCATCCATCCATCCATCCATCCATCCATCCATCCATCCATCCATCC
>JBAMHX010000004.1:2663207-2674607 GCA_037177515.1 Pseudomugil tenellus
TAGCATGAGATGTTTTTAGCCATCTATCTATGCTAGCATGAGATGTTTTTAGCCATCTATCTATGCTAGCATGAGATGTTTTTAGCCATCTATCTATGCTAGCATGAGATATATCTATCTTGATGGTTAAGTCTATTTGTTACTATAAAAACATGGCAAAAAATAATATTAAATGAAAAAGAAAGTGGTTTTCAGTAGCTGCACATAGAAGGTTAATTTACGCTTGAAGAAAAGTCAGCGAAGTAAAACTTTTCCATCCTTTCCATTTCAGGATGTGTTGCAGAACTGAAATGTAAATGTGGATGAGTATTTATGAAATATGATGCCATTGACTGAAAAAAAAAACAAATAAAGAAATCAAATTAAAAAGAAAAAGTGAAAGTTTCTCATTAAATTCTGCTCCTGTCCCGGCCACAACATGTTACATGACTGGCTGAATTTTGCTAATTAGCAAAGCTGTCAGGGAAACTAGTATTGCTTGTTTATTCAGACACAAATAAAGCTACTACAGTCACAGAGGGAGTGAAAAGAAAACTCGAACACATTGCTGTCATCCAGTTTACTCCCTTTAGCTCTAATTATACACTAGCGTTTCTCTTTGCCTTTTTTCCTAGGCTGATTTATAAGTCTTCATTAGTCCTTCATATATAATAAAACTGTTTCTGGCATCAGTTAAAAGATGTGAAAAGTCTGGGCAAAGAATGACTCATTGCCTCTTTAACAACATGCTGATTACTAACAACAAGCATCATCTTTTATTTGTCTCTCATCAGGTCGAGGAAAGAATCGAAGGCAGAGCATCTTCTAGAGTTCGTTGCAAGGACGAAGAGGAGCCAGCACCTCAGCGCTATACTTGGCACAGGCCAACACAACTCAGCCCATCTACAGGAACACTAACACAGACACACTATTTCCACTGAAGCTGACCATAAAGGCTCATTTTTCTTCTAAAGAGAACGTAAACAGCCTAAAATACACTATTTTTGCACACATCTACATTTTGCATCCATTTGCACCATCAGTAATGCTGCGCATTCTGCTATTGCTTTGTTGCTAGTGATGCCTTTTCTTGTCAAAAAGCATCTCTATCTCTAAAGAAACAGCCACTAAATAAACGTATCTTTTACAATATAATAAACTGCTATTTAAAAGTAGTAATAACAGAGAGGAAGCTGCTATCACAGCACGAAGTATCAGCTTAAACAGAAGCATGGCTTGATCAATGGAGAGACCATTAGCCCTTTTCCATTAGTACCTACTTTCCTCGGCTATACCAGACTTCGGGGTGTTTCCACTGTAGATATTGTGTACCAAGTAGATACTTTTGCAGTATCTGCTTCCTTGAGGTCCTTGAAGTGGGGAGAGTCAGGCTCAAATAGTGACTAAAGGCTGGAGTAGTAATCAGCCCGTAGCTTTGGTATTAATAACGATCCGGACGGGATCTTCAGAACCAACACCGGTGTACTCTCTGCAGCTTCATAATGATCGTCTCTGATCGTGGCACACATTTAAAATCCCGGATTATAATGGAAAACCAGTAGAGTCGAGTAGAGCAGAGTAGGTACTAATGGAAAAAGCCCATAAATAAGGAGTAGTGTATGTTCAGTACACTATATGTCCAGTTGTTTGGAAACATAAAATATGTTATGTTGCAGATTTTAAACTACAAATCAAAAGTAAAATAAAAACATGAAATAGCAATGCTGGGTGCTAATAAATACATGTTAATTACATCTTGTGTGTATCTTCACAAAACACTGACACATGTTGTCTTTGCTAATGAATTTAAAATAACCAAACAAGTGGTCATTTAAAAAAAACAAAGAAAAAAGTGTCATCTTTATCGTACATGTTAGCCAATGCCATGTTAAGCTAATTAACTACGTGCACAATATGGCGCCGGGTTAAGTTCTGATGCCGGGTGTGTGCGGGACTACTTCCAGTTTACTTATTCTTTCATTGATTTGTTTGTGCATTTAACTTTGTCTGATATGTTAAAAGTCCAAGAAAGACGACACACTTTTAGAGTTAGAACGTCATATATATATTGTTGTGTGCCTTTTTCTACACATTCTTCACATTTCAACAAGATGATTCAACAAGTTTTCATTCATTACCTGTTTATCCATCATCCGAGCTGAGTGTCTGAGGAAGATCCGGAGGGACAACTTCACCCCAACTAAAAACACTCGGGGTTGTTGTCGGCATTTCAATGCCACAGATCTAAACGTGACTGCGGTGCGACTGAAACGGCTACAGAAGGGAAGCGATACTCGTTCTCTTCAGCTGGAAGAGAACGGGTCAGTGGACCATGACTACTGTGTGGCTCTAGAAACAAAGTTAAGACCGTCTGAGCTGGATGATGAGAACGAGGATTTACATCAGAAAATAGCGGAGCTACAACGACAGGCGGAGACGCTGCAGCAGCGCTTTGGATCAGAGCGCCTGTCTGGTTCAGGACATAGTATTGTTAGTAACAAACAAACTTAAGATGAAATATAAATCAAACATTAAAGCGTGTCTTGTTTTATTGGTGATGCACGGCTTGATGATAACATGAAAATATTTTGTGGACAAAGTTAAATGCCCGAACAAATCAATGAAAGAATGAATAAACCAGAAGTACTCGCTCACACACTCTGCGTCAGAACGTAACCCGGCGCCATATTGTGCAGGTAATCAATTATACTGTACTTTGCTGATAATGGCTAGCTACCCACATTGCTAGCTAGTGAACAAGTGATCAGTAGTCCTAGCTAGCCACATATTTTGGCTAGCTAACAAAAGATGACCTTTACAAGTAACCTCTGGATCCTGTAAGATAAAAACTCTTCATATCTTCTGAGTAAAGGTACAGCCTGGAAATGTCAGTGTGAACATGTTACTCTATGTTCACAGCAGACTTTAAATAAAACAGCTAACAAACTTCCAGCAGCCTGTTAACACTTTCATAAATAGCTTTCATAACAAGGACACATATTTTGCATTGCAATACCTTGTAAAGATCTCCCACCCCCACCTCTCATTTGTCACAATAGTAACTTACAGGAGAATGAATACATCATATTCATGTTCTGTAGGTGCAAGAATGCTAAGCCCCCCCCCCCCCCTGGGGCTTTACTCTAACTGTTTATTGTGCTCTATTACTGTCTGATGGCAATTTGCGGGAAGAGTCCAATATAAAGGATACTAAATGACATTCTCTTAACTTATTTCTCTGTTTTTACATCCTGCTGGTAAAGATGTGACAGAGAGCTTCTTGCAGATCTTTGAAATATTGTATTAATTAATTAAAACGGAGATTAAAAGTTTCTTTTTTTCTTAAAGATCTCAATATATCAGAAAAACTGAAGATATAATTTTTAAATTAGTGATTAAACACTTAATCAGTTAGCAGCAGAGTCTAAGAAAAAACTTTCAATAATATCATTATCAGTATTAATTAATAGATGTATTGACTTGATTAAACATATAATTTCAAGGCTTTAACAGCGTCTCATCGATGTTGCTAAAAGCTTTATGAATAAAGTAAAACAACGCAGTGCTTTTCTGTAAATTGTTTCTGACTTTTAGTCTGTAATCACAAATACTTCTTCTATTTTGCAGAAATAAGAGCAAAGCAATAGCTTTCATTGTGTTTGTGTTGTTCTTTAAAAAGATACCAGAATGACAAAACATTACATTTTTAAAAACGAAGTAAATGCGAATAAATGTGATCTATCTATCGCATTATTTCACATAGAGTTGTGGCAGGTATGAGCATGTGGACGGTCCTAGAGTTGGACATCTCAGAGCCGTAACATCGGAATGGTAGCATCACCCAGTTCATTCCCAGTAACTACCGACATAAAACCATTAAACTTGACTCCAAGGCTCATCTAAAGTTGTAGTCAGCGATCTTTGACGACCGAACCCCTGCAAGTCAGTATGGGTTGGTTCATTTAGTTTCCATCCCAACAGCTGACTTTAAATCCAGTTATTTGAAGCTGCCTTAGTAAACTGCATGATATTTTGCCTTGTGAAGAATCGATATTTGATCTAGTGTGGCCATTGTGTTAGAAAGCTTTAGCTTAGTTTTTCTCTAAATAACTGTTTATGTATTTCTTAGTCTCCTATTTGCACAAACCGAAAGTGTCCTCTGAAGCCTGCTCCCGTCCCTTTGTGTCCTTCCTCATGACCACTGGCCAGGCGTCCTACTGAAAGCCCCTTTTCCTTAACCCGTGAGCCGGGAAAGTGTAATAAAGTTATTTTTTTGCGTTGAATAAAAGCTGGTTTGTACTTAACAGCCTAGTAGGAAGTAGCTTTTGGCTGTCAGAGAAACTAAACAGCTTTGTGTTGACAGATACAGATGTGAGGATTTGACACCTTCCTCAGTTTGCCTCCCACTTCCTGTCTATCTGCTAGTTTTTCAGCCATAAGCATCAGTTTATGCCTTTGCGGAAAATATTGTTGATATGGTGTAACAGCATTCTGCCGTTCTTCCGCTTGCCGTGGCATTTGTAATCTCTTCCTTCCTCGTCCAGAAAAGGCGGCTGAGGCATCCAGGCAAGCAGGACAGTGTGTTGATAGCTTTAAACACTCCAAGATTTTAAAAAGTTTGGGAAAATTTGTGAGAGATTTGAATGATTTCTTTCTTGCAAAAAAATGTAATTTATTTCAGATAGTGTTTATTTTTTCATAATAATGAAATAAAATGATAATTCTGATATTATAAATTCACACAGGGAGAGTGTTTCCCCGTTCAGCTGCCCGCTAGCCGTCCAGTAAAACAAATTCATATCACCACTTTTCTGTCTTCCACTGCAATGTTGCACACACTACCAAACGGTGTACTTTCATGTAGAACTCTGGGAAAGTGTCGTACATGGCAGTGGTGGATGCAGAACCTTTGCACATGGGGTGTTTTGGGGGTCAGACTTTACCATGTGGGCCATGTTGGTAAAGGATTGTGTTCCTCTCGCTAACACTGTTGTGATAACTGTGTCACATTAGAAAGACACAAGAAAATAAAACATCTTTATAATATTAATCTGGATCAGCAAAAAGTTGAACAAGGTCTATAAAAAGACTAGTTGGTTGTTTGTCTGCAGTTTTGGATCCTGACATGGTAATAGGAGGATCTGGTTCTGGTCTACTGCCTGGAGGTGGTGGAAGGATGGATCCTTGTGTTGGGAGATGTGGGTTCGGGGTGTGTGTCCACCTGACCTGCCTCCCTCCTCAAATTAAAAAGTCAGAAATATTATAATATAATATATATTTCTCTTCAGACTGGTTACAGTAGATATTTATATTTTTAAAAAAAGCTGTAGACACTTTAATTCCAACTTAACTAGCAGCCTTGCTAGCCTCCTGTTTAAATAAAACCGAATCATGTAGCGCTAACTTAGTCAGCACTAATCTTTGATCATCTTTACAGTTTATTTTCAGCTTCAATGTAAAATTGAGGAGCTGAGTTTAATTGTAGTCCCGAAATACACTTACTGAAAAGTAAATATGACATATAGTTTATTCACATTATCTTAAAATTAACCCTGTGCTAGCATAGAACTTGATTAGCACTGTTATGTAGCTTCATGCTAACATCAGGTTAACAGCCTTACAGGTACATAATCTCATATTGCCTCATGGCATTATTTTTAAATAAACCTACTGTAACATTTACCTCACACTGGTGTAGCGATACTGGCGATATTAAACATTACCAGTCATTTTAAATGGGAGATGTTTAGCTTAATTCTTCTTTGACAAGACAAGTCTGTTGTGTTTTGTTGCCATCTGTTTGCTTATTTTCAGATATAGTTTAAGAGTTTGTTGAACTTCCATTAAAGATTTGGTGACTGGACAGAATGGTCAGGAAGATGGACTAAATGTCTGTAAATAGTTAGGATCACAACATCGCGGCTTCCCGGAGGAGTGATTGGGAACAAGATAGTCCGTGTGGGATTTGTGGACATCTAGCGACAAAGCTGAAAATCGCAAGCAACTGACCAAATACGTATAAATAAAAGCAATAGGTGTTAATTAGAGTCTGGGTTTTATTTTCTGTTTCTGGTTTCTAAATAAATGTGTTGGACCAGAAAAGGGATCAGAAACACATAAAACATATTTTAGAACAGCTTTCCCAGCAGGTTGGCGTTTTGGTGCAAAAAAAAAAAAAAAGTTAAAAGCCGGAGTGGAAATTTTTTTTCTTCCTTTTGACGTTGTTTTCGTACAGTCATGTAAACTGTGGTTTACTCTGCAATAGCAATTTATATGATGGAGGTTTCCTTCCTGGTTCTGGTTCTGATCGGGTTTTCCTTCCTGGTTCTTGTTCTGATCGGGGTTTCTTTCCTGGTTCTGGTTCTGATCGGGTTTTCCTTCCTGGTTCTGATCGGGTTTTCCTTCCTGGTTCTGATGGGGTTTTCCTTCCTGGTTCTGGTTCTGATCATGTTTTCCTACCTGGTTCTGATCGGGTTTTCCTTCCTGGTTCTGGTTCTGATGGTGTTTTCCTTCCTAGTTCTGGTTCTGATCGGGTATTCCTTCCTGGTTCTGATGGGGTTTTCCTTCCTGGTTCTGTTGGTGTTTTCTTTCCCGGTTCTGGTTCTGATGGTATTTTCCTTCCTGGTTCTGATGGGGGTTTTCCTTTCTGGTTCTGGTTCTGATGGGGTTTTCCTTCCCGGTTCTGGTTCTGATGGTATTTTCCTTCCTGGTTCTGCTTCTTTCCATGAATTAGTTCATACCAAGTTATAAACGGGACTGATGTGGATTAATAATGGTTTTGTTCTGATTGGGTCAGAATAGGACTAGAACCACATAATTCTGGATGGTTTTAATATAAAGTTCTGTTTAAACATTTAAGATGCCATGAGGACACGGTAACACGTTTACAGGTGTATTTATCTCATTTTAGCATATTAGGGTTACGCTGATCTGTAATATATACAGTAAACAGCAGGTTCTGATGGGGTTTTCCTTCCTGGTTCTGGTTCTGATGGGGTTTTCCTTCCTGGTTCTGGTTCTGCAGTCCAAATCTGACAGTCTTTGCTGAGTCGGGTGTTCATCTAATTCTTTTGCAAAGCTTGTCTACATGATTATAAAATGGGTTTATCTACAGATTTATTAGTAAAAAAAGTCCCGAGTGAGAATAAAACAGACATGAGTAGAAAATATTGTGTCTCTGGCAGAAAAGTTATTGTATGAATGAAGACATGATCAGAAAGACGGTTAATGTTTTCCTGCTGAAGAGAGAAATGAAAGGCAGAGGGACTTCAGTTTGACGTTACACCCCCCCCCCCCCCATCCATCTCCCTCAATGGCAGAAGTATTACTGTGTGTTTAGTTGTGTTAAATGAAGCTATTTTCAATACTGTCCTGAAAAAGAAATAATATATAAATGTATTTTAACAGATGTTTTAATCTCTCTGTGAGTTTTATGCTGTTGAAACAAACAATAGAACATTTTATTTAAGATAAAATAAAGAAAAAACTGCAGATGATGTTTAAATGTTTTATAAAAGATGAGTTTAGATTTTGTATGAAATGTGATTATTTTGTGTGATTTGTCTACACTGTTATACGAGAAATTGAATGTACTGTGACTGCCAAAAGGCATACAAATTGATTGAATAATTAATAAATTAATGATTCAGTAAACTGCTGAGATGCTTGAAATCCTTTTTGTATTTATTATTAAACATTGCATTAATTCATACTGTTGAACAATGCAGTGAGAAGGTGCAGTACCACAGCTGGACAGCGGGGGGAGCTGCTGGACAACAAAACGACATGTTATTCACTTAAAACTGAAAGTTTTTCATTTAAATCCACCTTATGGTCATCCCAACTAAGTCACCACGCTTTTCCAGGATTAGAAAACTCATGTAAAGCTCCCGTTTCTTCTAATAAAGTACCAGGAATGTCTGAATGGATCAGAAGTCATTCTAGTAAAAGTATTACACATAAAGAACATAAAAGGAGACAAAACGTTCCAGGTCAATTGTGGTTAATTTTATATAACTAATTCAAAATATTATTTATATCATGGAAAATATCACACTGCCTCAGGTTCATTAGAAATCTGCCAATGCTTCCTGGTTCTGCTGGAGACTAACATTTGCTGGTCCTGGTTCTGATGCTGGTTTCTCTCTTTTGTTTTCTCAGCTCTTTATGTTTATATGAACATCGTTGATGCATGTTGGACTAATGTGGATCACATATTTGAATGAATTGGATTAAATTAGAGGAGATATTTAGGCCGCTGTGCTGCACATTACCACTCAATCTCTGCTTCAGCTCACCTGACTCAAATTAAATGGAAGAGACAGCCTATGAAATTCTTCACATTGACTCTGAGTCAGAGGTGTTGTTGCAGGGATACATTAAAAACCTGCAGGATTATGGCCTCTAGGGGTGAGGAGTTTTCATCATGAAATGATGCAGTGGATTTATCTTTCATTTTCAAATGTGCATTCATTTTATATCCAGGGGTCTTAATTATATCCAATACAATACGATCCAATACAAAACTCAAATATTTCAGATGAAATTCAGGTAATAATTTGCACATTTGTCTGAAAGTTTAAAGCATGGCTGATTTATAATCAGCAGTGTGAACACTAATCTAGTTTATTTATGTGCTGTGTGTATGTATATAAATATATTACTAATTTTATTCATGTAAGGAATTTAAATCTAGTTTTATTCTCTGCAAACTGTTTTATTTTAATGTTATATTTTTATTATTCTCATTGCATTTCAGTTTACGATGTATTTTGCTGCTGTTGACATTGTGTTTCTCATATGCATGAAAATTAGCATCCTGTTAAAATTTATTACACTTTCTGTACGTTAGTTAATATACATTGTCCCATATACTGATTAAGTTCAAATATATTGTTACGAGTTATTTGACTGCATTTTCATTAACTCTTTAAACCAGAATCGTACAGATCAGAACATGCAGCATACCGGCTGGTTCTGTATGTTACTGTAAAAATAATTCATGGTTCACTTTTGGAGTTTTCATTTATCTAGGTGGTTGTGTGGAGCCATTTTTTGCATTGCAGTCTATGCGTACCTTATATTATATTTTTTTCTCACTAGTCTTGTTGTATTTGCCAAATTTCACAATTTTTCATGGGTGTTTAGGGGGTCATATCTGCACTAAATGTTCTTGAATTCATTTAAATAAACATTTGGAAAACAATAGGGCCCTTTCCATACTTTGTATGGCTTGGACCCTACTCTAACATCATTGTTAGAATAGAATAGAATAGAATAGAATAGAATAGAATAGAATAGAATAGAATAGACTTTATTAATCCATCTGGGAGGGTCCCTTAATTAATTAATGAATTGAATCACCCCGAAACTGTTTTTTTCCTTTTGTCTCTGTTGATGCTACAGATTTAAGCCAAATAATCTACATTTAGCTATTTTTCTATATGAACTCATTCTAAAGTCATCTTCGCAAAATGAATAACAATTCAAATAAACATAGTTAATTGGAATAACACCAAGATCTTTTATCAAATCTTTCATAATCATTGGTGTTGGACACACAGCTAGCATAAAGGTGCTAACTGTTAGCTTACTGAAGTTAGCTGACGGTTAGCATAAACGTTTACAGTGTCAGTAAGATAAGCAGGGAACTGTTTCCATGTTAAGCTTTATTTCAGGACATGTAGACCGAGTAAATTGCTTCACAAATGTGGGCAGACCTAATATATTTAACCAAATAATTTAACGACTGTTTTAGACTCTAAAATGTGCTCAAAATCAGCTTTTTTTTTCTCAGATAAAACAGTAGGAGGTGCGTTTAGACGTCAGCCAATTAGCGTCACATGAGCCAATTAGACAAGCTGGCGCTGATCTGAAGTCAGTTTCCTGACGAAGCGACGCGCGCGACGCTGCGTCCAGTCACCTAAACTGGTAATGAAGAGCGGAAATCTGTCTTGTGAAGGGTCGACATGACGCTGCTGGACGACAGCATGTGGTCCCTGGTCAAGCGGCACTTGCAGCAAACTGTCACCTACTGGAGCGTGTTCTTCAGCTTCGGCTTATGCATCGCCTTCCTGGGACCCACCATCCTGGACCTGCGCTGCCAGACCCAGTCCACCCTGCAGCAGATCACCTGGGTCTTCTTCTCCCAGCAGTTCTTCCTGCTGGTGGGCAGCGGCGTGGGGGGACTTTTTAAGAGCACGTAAGTGCAATTTCTGTAAACTTTACTGTCTCTGACATCAATTTAGGTCCATTTCGCTTGATTTTCTAAACTTTATTATGTTGTAAAGCCGCATTTAGTGAAAACTTTTCACAAGAAAGCAGCTGATCATGTGACCCGGAGATTATTAGGACTTAGATTAACTTTTAAATGACTTTTCTTTTTATAAACTAATTTAAAAAATACTTAAATCTATCCAGAATATTTGGACTTGATGGTTTGGGGGGAAAAAACCTGCAAAACTCATGTGCATTTTATTAGGAGTGACCTTAAGACTTGGAATATAGTTTAATCCCAAATTAAAAGTGAATTTTAAAGCTTTGTAAAAAAAAAAATCCAGAAGAATAAACTTAGTTCTGAACTTGAACAGTTTGACGATTGTGAATTTGACAGGCAAATCATACAACTGTGTGTGTGTGTGTGTGTGTGTGTGTGTGTGTGTGTGTGTGTGTGTCAGAGAGAGAGATAAATGTTTGTGTAAAATGTAAATTCAAGGGTCTGCGTGTGACACATGATGTCGTAGGAAAAACACTCCTCCCATAAGCTGGACTGGGAATAAGTGAATCTAAATGAGGGTTGTTGGGAAGACTTTTTAGCAAACCAGTGTCGTGTTGGGAAGCCGTCTCTCGGTGTGTAACGCTCTTCGGGCTGGCCTGGCAGTATTAAACTATTCCAAGATGTCACTGCAAGACGGACAAACAGAATTTTGTTGGACTGAATTTGAGATCTGATTGGTAGAAAGTTTAACAGGAAGTGGCTTCATCATCATTTCCAGGTGGAAACAGAGTAACATGTAGCGATAATGATCTTTTTATCTGAGAACATGATTTTATCACGAATCATTAGATTCTGTAAACCTTCTGGGTGGAAAATAAATGAACCCCGCAGGGTTCCTGCGCTCTTTCTGAGACACTGATGATGATGGTAGATAGGCCTTATACTGGGGTTTAAAGGGTTAATCCTCCTGTTTGAGTTTATTTTACAGTTTTTCAGAAATAAACTTTAGTTTTCTAGATACAGTAAAATAATGGCTTCCAGTTTATCCCGTTACCAATCCACATGATGTTACTCAGGGGGCTTTTCAATCAATAATAATAATAATAATAATAATACATTTTATTTTTAAAAAAAGCGCCTTATCAAAGCACCCAAGGACACTGTACAAACATAAGACACTAAAAGAAAGTAAGCAAAACATTAAA
>JBAMHX010000004.1:2724974-2737062 GCA_037177515.1 Pseudomugil tenellus
TTTGTATTATCAGTTCATTTTGTTTTTATTACATATTTGTTATGAGAAATGTTTTACATAACATAGTGCAGACTTACTACGTATATCTAGCAACAAGAGATTGACGAGCCTGTGCAGGCCATTCAGCATGCTAACAGCTTAACTAAAAAAAAAAACAAGTTATGTAAAACAAAAGTATCACGGCATATAAAAAAATAGTTTTGTGGCAAACATGATCCCTGTTTTTTAAATTAGTCAAATTTAGGTGAACTTTCTTAATTGTGCTAGCTTTTTTTTCAAAGAATAGTCATTATCCATAATGAAACCTCATTTAAAGTGATTTACAGTTTTTTGTAACTCCTCTATAAAAAATGTCTAGATTATCTAGTTTAGTCCTTTAGTCCTAAAAAAATAACAATTTGCAGTTCTGTTGATGATGTTTAATATAAGCTAATTGTACCTTTGTTTAGTTGTGTCATTGTTTGGTGTGCAAACAATTTCTCAATGCATCCTATTTCTCCCCCCACGCAGGCCTTCAGGTGGTGATGAACTCCATCCTGAAGTCCATGCTGCCTCTGTTCCATATCACCTTACTGGTCTTTTTCATGGTCACCATATACTCCATCATGGGACTGGAACTCTTCAAGTGCAAAATGCACAAGACCTGCTACTACATTGGCACAAGTATGGTGTTCAGTGTTGTTGACAGAAGGGAATGAAACTGCAGAGCACATTTTTTTTAAAATTCAGAACAGTTTCTGCCAAGTGGAGGAACTTTATAATCCAGTGTTGTGCCAATGGGTATTTCAACATGTAGTCTAAGGAATCACGTGGTTTTAGGAAACTATGGATCCACAGAATTAGAGCTGTCTAATCTTTTCTGGTATCAGACATACAATTAACTTCAGCAGGAAGGAACAAAAAGTGGCCGATGCATTAAGTTGGATGTTGCTGGTTTACTGACTGATACTTGTAGACATAATGGTCAAGAAACGTAGTAGTTTAAATTTTCTGCACTCTTCGTTTGGTTCAGCTGCTCTCACTTGTAATAAACTCTCTGTTGCCATGGTACCTCGATAAAAAAACAAGTCCAAAGGAAGAAGATCCCTGAAGCAGCACAGCCATTACTTCATATCTAAAATACGGTTTCAAAAGATGTTGACTTTAAGTTATCAGAAGACAAGACAATGTAACGCTGTGTATCATAACTTTTTTAACTGGCACTTTAAATTTAAAGTCTCACAAATGGATTTTGTGAGGTCTCCCCAGCCAACAATAGCTAATTCAGCATCTGTCGTTATCCTTACTCCTCTGTGAGATGTCACCAAAAACATGCATTCTCAGTCTCATGTCTTCCTCTGTCTTTTTCTATCTTCTGTGACTCTTAGATATCATTGCAACGGTGGAAAATGAGAAACCTGCTCCTTGTGCCCAAGCAGGAAATGGCCGCCGATGTGCCATCAATGGAACAGAGTGTCGAGCTGGTTGGCCAGGCCCAAATAATGGCATTACCCATTTTGACAACCTTGGTTTTTCAATGCTAACGGTCTACCAGTGTATTACCACACAAGGATGGACAGATGTGCTGTACTGGGTGAGTTCATTTTCTCATTTAAAAGGAAACAAACTGACACCAAAAAATAAAGTTTCACATATCTAATGTCAGGTGGATGTTGGTCATCTGGTCATCAAAAGCTTTAACCTTTTAAAGCCTGACATAAGAAAAACTGGGCAGAAAAGTCAGATTTTTCAAATCTGAAGACTTTATTTTACCCTTTTTAACAAAACAAAAGAAAGAAAAAACAATTCTTTTGTATTTTTATTATTTATTACATGTGCAAAATATTGCAGTGTAATCTTCTGCTTTCTGGTGTTCACCAGGGGGCAGCAGACCAGTATGATATGGTGCACAACTGAGTTTTGAGGAAGGTTTCTATCACAAAGTGATACAAAATGTTTTAGAAACTGTGTGTATTAGGCTTTAAAGCTTTAAAGCATGTTCACACTGCTGTGTTTGGTCCGCTTTTAATGAGCAATTGCCATCAGTTTGATGCAATATGAACACCAACTTCATTCTGATGCTGACCAAAGAACCAGATTCCGGTTCTCTTGAAAGCCTGGGTTCTTGGTTTACTTGTAAATCCACTGTCCAAAGAAATAGCAACAAGGCCAACCACACTAAACCATCAAGTACAAATGATGGAGATTAATGATTGGGTGGAAGGAAAAACAAGCATTTGTTCTGCACACAACAGTAAAATTAAAAACCCCAACACCAGAGTTCTGCACAAGTCCAATTTGACCTCTTCAGGTTGGGCTGAGTGGGCTCCTTGGGGCCTAGTGGTCCTGGCGGTTTGTTAGGGTCAGTTATCGGGTGAGTCGTTGTGTGGGCGACTATGGCTTGTCTGGTTTTGGGACTTAGTGTGACAGGGGGCTAACCAGTGATTATTGGAGCAGGGATACATTAAAAACCTGCAGGATTGTGACCATCGAGGACTGGATCTGGACACCCATGACATAACTGAATTCAGTAAATGTAACCGTGAGTTCCTTTCCTTTATCTAACTAAACCCTTACTTTTCTTTGCCAGGTAAATGATGCGATAGGGATGGAGTGGCCCTGGATCTTTTTCACAACTCTCATCCTCGTTGGTTCTTTTTTTGTTCTCAACCTGGTTCTGGGTGTGCTCAGTGGGTAGGTAGACCAAAAAAAAAAAAAAATAGTAAAAACTTTTGATGCATTCCAGTCCTGTTTATGAGTACCATAATAAACCACCATTTGTACAATCCTTAGATAAGAAGCCCAAAGTAATGGTTTGAGGGGAGAATGTACATGCCTTTCCCCTTCTTTATATTATGTTATTCTATTTCTTAACCTTTATCATATAGGCAAGGCAACACAGGGTGATTCAAAGTGCTTTAAAGAGTATTAAAACAATACTTCTATAAAAAAAGAAAATGACGATTAAAAATGATTAAAATCATGCAGATAAAAAAAGATAATTTAAAATATACATACATACATACATACAAATATTCATTTGCCATCTAACTGAACATAATTTGGGCTAAGAAAGGGGTACAAAAAAATGCGATAAATATTGAAAGCCATTGCAAAGGACAGGTAATTGTAGTTTTGCTGTTATGATACACGTGACTCAAATCAATGGGTAATTATCAGACTTGTGCAGAGTTTAATGTGAAGCCTTGAACAAGTCTACTAATTAAGTTTAATGTGTGTCTGCTGTGTTGCAGAGTGGAAACTTCTAATGTTTGCAGGACTGCAGCTCTCTAGCGGTGGTGCTGGCTGGCCTTTTTCTAGTTATTACATGTTTTTTTTATGACTATGGAATTTTATTTATTTACTTGTCTACATCTTATGTAATCATATATGCGTGCAGGGTCCAGATGTTTATTGGGCACAGGTATGTTGACACAACTTTTTTAGGTAAAAAATAAGTTTGTCCAGCGCCAGAGTGGAACTCATTTTCAGCCCTGGAGTTTTATGCCTCAGACCAGCTCACTTTATATTATTGCCGAGAATTTTTAAAATAAAGTAATTATAACCTTACATGTTAAGTAAATGGACTTGTACTTATATAGCGCTTTTCCAGTCATGTTGATCGCTCAAAGCGCTTTACACTGCATAGTATACATTCATCCATACACTCACAGCTCTCTATCGGGGGGCAGCTTAGGGTTCAGTATCTTGCCCAAGGACACTTCGACATGTAGTCAGGTGAAGCCTGGAATCGATCTCACAACTTTCTGGTTGAAAGACGACTGCTCTTCCACCTGAGCTACAGCAGTCTACAATAGTCTACTGCTCTGTAGCTCTTTGTAATTCAGTCTATTTTTCTTAACTATTTTCAATTTAGTGCAACTGAGGGCTGTTTCATAATTCAGATTTATTTCAAGTCGCATGTTGTTGAAGATCTCTAACACTTCTTTTAGAACAATATCAGAATCTATATTCTGTTCAAATAAATGTTCATTTCCCAACCTTAAAGATAAAGTAATAAATAAAAATATTAAAATAATTAATAATAATAGTCCCTGAGTAGACTCTTCTCTCCTGTTCACACTTCTACCAGTTTCCCTAAACTTGTCTCCACTTGTATCAAAATAATAATAATTTATAAAGCTTTTGTGCTTTTAATATAGAAACACATTTTTACTTAACTTATTGAAATACTTTTAATAGTATATATAGATATTAGTTATATTGGAACTAATGCATGTTTTCACATTGTTATATCAGCTCACCTGTTTTTTCCATACTGACACGAGAAATAACCTCATCACTGCTGGCATCTGGCTCTGCTTATGAAACTAAAGCACATTTTAATAATACTTATAATTCTCTGTATAAAATTTACCTTACTAAGCCTCCTGATTAGTTTAGGTCTGTTGCATTAATATTGTGCTAAATCATCTCGCATCTCAGGGCAATTTTCATATAGAGCAGCTCTACACCAGGACACTCTTCATTAATTCTAACAATAATCAATCAGAGTGACCTTACCTGATCCAGAAGTCCAGAGTTGCCCACCCGGTTCTCCCTATTAGCCACTCCGGCCTGAGTTTGTTTGCTGGGATATAATTGTCTGTAATAGATTTTGTTTGAATGAGGGATTTTTTTCCCATTTGAACTGTTTGTCCTACTCTCACCTTTGATATCACTGTTTCACCGTGTGCTATTCTTATTTTTCTGTCGATCCCTGGCTGTGCATACATTTTGTAAAATTACACAGAGAGGTTTTAGTGTGGTGGCCAGTGGACAAGAATTTACATTCTAGTTCAAGTATAAATAATCAGATTTTTTTATTGCGATCACACACTCACCAAAATTCACCAAATGTATAATGGACCCATTTTAGGAAAAGCCATAAATTGAGAGAAGTGGTGATTTTATTTTAACAGAGAAACAAATGTTTGAAGTGTTTTACTGACAATTCTGATTCTGATCTGAAAAACCAAGGAGGTAAAAATGACCTACTTGACAGTTCTGAGTTACTAATTATGGTGATTAAATGAAAGGTTGGCGTCCAACCTAACCTCAAGGTTTGCCACAGTGCTGGAGAGAAGGATGCAGGAGCTGGGAAATGAAATAGTTGTAATGAGAGGATTGGACCTGATGTGGAGTACTAACATTGATGGCTTTACTTTTTGTCCTGTTAAACTATAGTATATTCTCTGCTGTCTACACATTTATCTCCTCCATGCAGAAAGAATAATTTTGCTGTTGGTGAGGTGGGGTCAGTCCACAGGTAGAACCTAGTATCATTAAGGTCCCCACGGGAGCACTCTGAATGAACAGACAACCTAAGGGCGCAGTTCAGTTTGATTAAAAAGTGTTAAAAAATAAATTAAAACCAGAAGTGTTTGTTGACTGGGCTTAAGAGTCCCGACCAGTCTGCTGGTGCCCTGTGTGTCCCTTTAGGTGGCATATACAAAGGGCACAACGAGCCTTTAATAGGCCGGGAATAGGCAAAGAAATCCTCAAGCTAGTGCTTGGTCAGGGCAGGGCTACAATCAAACCAAAAACTAAAAACGAGCACGCACACGCACATCCTTCTCACTCTTAGTCGGGCTCGCCCTGCAACTGGCCCTCCAGTGTTGTCCCCTCTGAGCCTCCGTTCTGGACCCATAACCTAGCACCTCAGGCTGTGGCTCCAGTGTCAGCTTTAGTCTTGCCACTCCTCAATCACCTCCACCTGTCCCTAATTATCCCTGTAATCAGAGTCAGGCTTGCAGCCACACACACACATACCCTACAGCTTTCTCACACCACTCCGTGACAATTCCAGGCTTGCCAATGATGTGAACCAGAGGGAGCATGTAGATGGTAAACAGGGTAAAATCAAGGATGGACCCCTTAGGAATCCACAGGAGACAGCATGTAGGATCTATCTGGCATGCCCCAGGGCAATATTTTCAGCCGTACCTGTAGGGAAAGGCTTCAACGACATAAGGACAATTCCAGTCAGACCAATGGTATATTGCAGGCTGCAAAGAAGTAGAGGTAGGACAGCCTGGTCAGGTGCTACCAGCAAGTCATTTGTAACTCTAGAGAGGACTGCTTCTCTAATGCTTTGCACCTTTACGTTTTGTAAAGGCTGCCTTAAAAGAATAATTTAGCCAATAATACACTAATAAAACCAACAAAACACTCCACACTCCCATCCAAACTGTTATTTTATTAATAAATGTAGATCTTAAAATAATCAGTAAAGCTCTTGCCAGAAAGATAGAAAAAAAATACCCTTTTAGTATAAATCCCGACCAAATAGGTTTTATAAGAGGAAGACATTCTTCTACGGACATACACAGTTAATTAAATATATTATTTTACCCTAAATAATCTGGAGTCCACAATCGTTTCTTTAGATGCAGAAAAATCATGTGATTGAGTAAACTGGAAGCTTAAATTTGAAACATTAAAGAAATTTGGGTTCGCATCATCTTTTATAGACAAACCAAATTCACATGTAGACCAATGAGCTTCTGCTTGCAGAGCCACCAGACAGAGTGCTCACTTTATCACTTGTTGCCATTTTTATTAAACCCTTGGCAGCTGCCCTAAAACAAAGCAAACATTTAAGGAAATCCATGCTATAAACATAGAACATAAGATACGTCTTTATGCTGATGATGTTTTACTTTTCATCCAGATCTCACAAGCATGTCTTTAGCAGACAATAACAATTATTAAATAAACTCATCAAAATCAGGCTACTTTATTAACTGGTCAAAAATTGCAGTGCCAATTGACTGACTTACAAAGCATATCCAATACAACAGTATAATCTGGAAACATTACATATTTAGGTATAAACATTTCTCCCACATTAACAGAACTAACAAAATTAATTATGACCACTTATTAAAAACAAAATAGGATGTAGCATCTCTCTTGGTGGAGGTGGTTCCCCTATTGCTTATGGGGAAAGTTTGTTACTATTATGATGATGGTTCTACCTAAAGTTAATTTAACAAACCATCCTCCAGTTGGGTTAGTACAACAGATCTAAGATAGAGGTGGAATGAATCTGTCCAACTTTAATCACTATTTCTTATGTAAAAGGCTGCAATACATCTCCAAATGGCTCAAACCAAGTTATCTGGATGACCCATGGCTAGATGTATAGCAAGCATTGTGTGAGGATTTGATCATCTCAGACTTGGCAAACAACAACTTAACCATGGGACAATATATGTGTTTTAAAAGCATTAACTTTCAGCTCCTCTTTAATGGCTTGGTGGGAATTTGTAAAACTAAGTCTGCACCTATTCTATGTAAGCTCACACCCATCTGGAACAACCCAGACATCCTGCAAAACAAAAAGATACATAAACTTCCTTCAATGGAAAAATAAAGGAATATAATATAATGGAAAATGGAAACTCCATAATATGATATCACTACTATTAAATTCTTAGTGTTGCAGTCAGTGTTATGATATAAAATGTTAACATAATAATTTTTAAAAATGCTCTGGAACAGTACCTCTTATTTTCTAGCTTACTGTGTCAAACTATAGTCATAAAAGGAAATCTACGATGTCAAAGATAATTATCACCTTAATGAAAAAATGAATAATTAATCAATTTAATCAGTCTCGCAATTTAGAAAGTTCTCGTTTAAATTGATCTAAATCACAAGCAAGACAATGGCCAGATAATATAATGAGTATTTATTTATCTAATCCATATCTATACATGTTCTAGGAGTAATAGAAATAAAAATAATTGATAAGAAAATGTAAAACAAACAAGACAAAACAAAAATACCAAAAATTTGTAAATTTGGTAAATGAAGATAAAGCTGGGTGGACAATAAAACATAAATTAAAATAACTGTAATGTTTATTAATCAATGTCTAAATAAAACAAGGTCTATGCCGTCGGAAGTGACGGCTAGGGTATATCCCCGAACACCCACAATCCTCCTATTCTCTAATCCTCGAATAGACACAATACAATAATATAAAGATGCACATGTTCAGTCACAAAGCTCCATGTGGTGTGGAAACTTTGAACCAGTCCGGAATCATCAGGAAAGGATGCATCCTGAGGTCATGACCTTTTATTTGCACTTGATTTGAAGTCAATGAGATAAAAAGAACAAGATAAAAAGACCAAGTCCAAAAAGGAAATAATTTCGGCATGGAGTAAGGAGCTTAAATTGTCGAAACTAATCAAAATTCTACGGAGGCCCGAAGTTTAGGAGGTGGGTGTGTTTTGTGTCATGATGAGGATGAGTATGTGTTAGTGTATTTATGTGCTTGCGAGGAAAGACTGTCATGTAAGGTCTTTACAGGCATAGATTGAGGTGGTTTAACTGGTTTAGGTTTCATTCTTACCTTTTCTGTGGGTGGCACTACAGATGTATAAATGGGGTGTGTTTTTTCTGTAAATAAACAGGATACAAATTAATACAATTAGTCTCATTACTCTTAACGCAACGTCTTCCATGGTGACAACTGAGGATAGCTCAGTATTATAAGTATAAACAGACAGTATTAAATAAAAGCCTTAATTTTACACAATTGCTGCTTGAACAAATGCAATTTAAGCATAATCTTACACACAAGGAGCCTATGTCTTGCCCATGTTTTTATATTCTTCCCCTGTGATTAAAGTACCTTTAAAAGCTGAGAGTATGATTATATATTTTATCATCTATAATAACTATAAAATTTTATTTAATAGAATATTCGTGTTGATCTCAGAATCAATTAAAAGACACACAGTCAGCTTTTTGGAAATCATAGCTGGAATGGGGTTGTTCCCGTAATATTACTAGTCTTCTATTTTATCCTTTTTAAAACACTCTCTCAATTTGTGTTTGGTTCAGTCTGAATTGTTTTTTTCTAATTTACACCAGTGAGTTCACAAAAGAACGAGAAAAGGCCAAGTCTCGAGGAGAATTTCAGAAGCTGCGGGAAACTCAGCAACTGGATGAGGACCTTAAAGGGTACATGGAGTGGATCTCTCAGGCTGAAGTAATAGAAAATGATCTGGAGAGACAAGGTAACGATAATCCTTTTATCTTTGTGCGTTGAAGCTGTTAATCTAAAGTGAATCACCTCAGGGACTGGATGTGGAGCAACTACTGTGACCACTATTAAAAACCTGACCACGAGGAGTATTTAGTTTCAAATTTGCTTTTAAATTTGGAAGCTGACACTTAATTCAGAGTTAGTGAATAAATGACGATTAATGCATCAAATGTCTTTTCTGTATGTATGTATGTGTTTGTGTGTACATTGTGTATACATACTTTTTCTTCTTGACTTTATTTCGGCCACATAAGGCCTTTATTTTCCTTCTTTTCAGACACACATAACTTTTTGCCGATTTGTATACTATAAGGTATTTGATTGGTAGAAACTTTTACAGGATGTGGCTTCATCATTTAATAAAATAATAATGAATAAAAAATGTATGGTCAGCATCATAGTAGCTATTATGCTCTTATTTATAATGAAGCGGGATAAATAGTGACGTTATCATGGATGACTCATGATTGATTTACCAATTTTGTGGCTGAAATGTAAATCTCCTAGATCAAGGTTGGGCAAATATTTTCTCATGGGGCCACGTAACAAAAAGAAAATATTATCGAGGGCCGGGCAAAAAAGGCTGAACTCAAATATTTATTGTATTTCTTTATATATATAAAAAAGCAGTAACTAGCATTGTTTTGCAAAGCGAACAAGACTAGTATATGGTAAAGTTAAGCAATGAAAAAGTGAGATCTTTCAAAGAAGTTTTCTTTTATTCACACAAATTTCTCAAAGCAATGGTAGACAAAATGTGAACATTTTTTACTATTTGTGACTGATATTTGTGAACATTTTCAGTCAAATTCACTCCAAAACACATTTGAGTTTCATATACTGTTGGAAAGTTATGTAAAGGTTTTTAAAGGTAATTTCAAAGACAACTCAACATTGTCTTTGTGCTCCAAACATAAGCAAGAAACAACAAACTTAACTGTTACTGAAGTGTGATTTAGAGAAAAATGCTTCCAGATAAAGTGTCCCAGTTCACTGCTATCTGGTGCCTTAACATGCCTACATTTATAGTCTTTGATCATTTTTTTTTTCTTATTCAGTGAGTGAAATCTAATCTGTCCTGAGTTTCAGCAAGTGCATCAAAGTGAGGTTGAATGTCTGAAGTGGAGATGCTGATCATCAGTGATAGAGGATCTATATCTGGATTTTGTACATTTCATCACTGAAAATGTTTATTTGCAAATGTAGGTACGGCCGTAGAGAAGAAACATCTTGCGAGCATGTTTCCTAATGTTAGGAAAGTTCAGGTCCCACACTCTTTTTAGCATTTTGACCATCTAAAAAGTGTGGTCCCTAATGCCACTATGCTCAGTCTCATGCTTCTCCAGAAGTGTGACAAACGGTCTGTGATTCAGTGCCCATGCCCTGATGATGACTATTTTAGTAACAACATCAATAACATGGTTCATTTTTAGCATTTTAGCACTGAATACAATGTAACAATACCAATTTCTGATCTGGGTCAATTTCACTCATTTTATCCTGCATGCGTTTTAAAAGTCACCATTTTTTCCTGTAAGATTCAGACAACCATGTGTGGTGACACCTGCCAATTTGTTTTATTTCAGTCCCAACTTGTGCATACACGTATTTACCTCCATGAAGAGATCGCTCTCTGTCATCCTCCCTTTTAATGACTCCTAGTGTTATCCCACACATGAGTAGCTGGGCTTTGTCGTGGACATCACGAGAATGGCTTGCTGTTTTTGGCTATTTTGTTGGATATCACAAAGCTAGTCTTTCTTGATGCATCCCTGGATGCATGGAGCTTGGTTAAAAAAAAAGAAGGAAGAAGCGCTTTGCTGCGTTTGCAGTTTAGCTAACAAAGCTTCCGATGTTTGCGCATTTTTGGTGTCGTCAAGTTTTTATATTTGTTCCATGTTTTGTCTGGTAATGCTGATTCAGATTGTAGTCCTTAAACATGGTGATCTGTTCCCTACAAACTAAACACATTACTTTACCTCCAATTTCAGTAAATAAATACTTAGCCATCCAATTCTTGTAGAAAATCCTACATTCGCAATCTAGCTTTCTTTTTTTTCGCCTGAGCTGACATTTTGAGATCTAAAGTCAACTTCTGATTACGTTCTTTCAAGTGCATGTCTTGATATACATATTGAATAGTTATGTAAGCAAATTAAAAGAAACAACTTCAAAATAAACGGAGTGCTGCTTTAGTCCATGAATGAGGTGAAATTAAAAAGTGTGTTTATCTATGTGCCGTATAATGCCCAGCTCTGTCCTAAATGAAATATAATCGCTTGGATACTTCTGTAGGTCACATAATGGGTAGAGTACCCCAAAAAAAACCTAAAATTTCTGAGAAGCCATTGGTGATATAAGTAAATAGACTGTACTTATGTAGGACTTTAAGTCTATTTTTAATTAGTTTGTATTTCATGCTGTAACAATCTCCAGCAGGAGCAAAAGAAAAGCACCAAACATGTTCACACTCAGCAGTCACATAAAATATGAACTAAAACTGTCTTTTCCTGTCTTTCTCTTTGTCTCCATCAGGTTTACTAACAATGGAAAATGGAAGCTCGGAAACTGGAAGTCTTGGCAAAATGGACACCATGCAGCGGATCATCTATTACTAGTCAGAAGTGCACGTTATATCTACAAAGTGGCTCAGATGCACATCTTTGAACCTCATGTTAAAGTTATGGCATCACCAACCTTAATCACAAAAGAGTTTCTTCTTGACAAAGTTGAAATTTTTGTGTCCAGTCCAAAATGACATGCCCAGAATGGCTTATGCATATTTTAACATCTACAACTTTTATAAGTAAAGTCTTGGTCTAAAAAAACTTGATATATATGAAATTATTATAGAAGTGTCAAAGTCGAGATACACTACGAGTCACAAGTTTGGACATAATAAGAAACCCTGGCCCAAAATTTAACTGGTACTGTACGTGTTATTTGTCAAGGTAAACTGGAAGACAGCACTCGTACTCGTCCTCTTCCGCTTATCCGGGGTCGGGTCGCGGGGGCAGCAGCCTAAGCAGGGAAGCCCAGACTTCC
>JBAMHX010000004.1:2815534-2833852 GCA_037177515.1 Pseudomugil tenellus
GGATCCATTTGATTTGCATCAGGTGTGTTAGTGCAGGAAACCACAAAACCTGCTGGATACCGGCCCTCGAGGACCTGGCTTTGACACATGTGCTATAAAGAAACAGAGCTGGGGGACACGCAAGGGGGATCTCCTATTTCCAAAATGGAAATGGAGGTGGTTAAAAAGCTTCTCAGTGGTTGCTGCCTCCTGCAATAAGTGACACAAAATGGATGGATGGGTGTACAATGAAAAGATAGTGCTAAATAACATGATGTGGACTTCCTCTCGTTGCTGGGCTGTTTAAGAAGATCATGCAATAGTAAATAAAACGTATAGAGAGAAAATAAACTAAACTAGAAATAAACCATGTTTGCACAAATCTGGGAGGAAACATTTAAACGGCCTAAAACCCTTTTCATGTTCACAAACTAATCTGGACCTAAAACTCATTTTGTCTGTGCATACCAGGTGTTTTGTGAAGAGGTGTGTAATAATTTATCATTTTAGGAGCATTTTAAACTCTGAATTTAATCAAATTTCTGAGGTTGAGAAATAAAACTTCTGTGTTAAATATTAGTCTGGATATATGCAAAAATGACTTTTAGCTTAGATTTTAGCCTCTAATACTTTTACTTTTAGCCTTAAATAGCTTAGATGTGCCTCCCATTGTGTTTGAAGCAGGTGGCAATCTATTTCCAAGAGTTTATTGATTAATTTAACTGGAACGTTACTGATCATCCACTACTTGAAAACAGTATGACTTCAGAGATAAATCACACTGGTAACCAGTCAGAAAGTCTTTCCCACAGTTGTCATTGTAGCCTTGATGAAATGAATCATTTACATGTCAGTGTTGTATAACATGCAGAGAAAGGTGGAACATAAACAGTACATGTACACAAATAGTGAAAGCAACTTTGTAGTCAAAACAAGATGTTAATATTTAAATGTTTGGTCTTTTTTAAAGAAGTTATCCATAAACACGTTTGTGTGTGAATTTTATGTATTTACTTCATTAAAGGTCATTTATCCACATTTACACCATGATGGATCCAAGGAGCAGCAAACATATAGATCTATAGTTGGTTTAGTTGAGTGATCAGAGGTTGATTTCATGGAGCTGCTGGAAGGAATTTTGTAGGAAAATTGCGAAGCAAGTTGTTTACTGAAGACTGTCTAGATGACCACTTTCTTTAGATCAGCCTGTAATATATAACTGGTAAATCTTTACTCTTCTTTTTGCTCAGACACAAATACAGACACAAGGTCTTTGCTATGACTAACCCTAGATAAGTCCTTCAGCGTGTTGTAAATACAATTCAGATATCAGATTGCATGTGTTTACACCACTTTTAATTAGAATATGTGCCATGATCATGTTAATGTTGTGAAGATGAATTTGATCCCAAATTAAATATTTATTTTTGAATCTTGTTACTGTTTCAGATTTTTTTATTTGTAAATGATGTATTTATGTTTGAGAAACGTAAAATCTTTACTCTGTGTTCTGCTGCTGACCTCTGGTGGTAGCGTGGGGAATGATGGGGAATGCATGCGCCGTACACATGCTAGTTAAGCAATGGGAATGTGCTCCTTGGAGAAGAGAGGAAGAGCAAAAATGACACAGCATGGAAACAGAAACATCTCTTGCAATCTGCACAGAAAATGTTTTGAAAATGGACTAATCATCCATAATGTTTGGTCAGAAGGTCCACATGGTAATTGTATTTTATTTTATTGTATATTTTGGTTTAATTTGTGTTTGTTTTGTTGATGAAAGGGAATATAGACTTATCTTTTCTTTGTTTTTTAATTTTTTTGTTGGTCATATCCAGTAATATAAGATCAGTTGGACCAGCTGAAAAAAACTTTAGGAGTAGTTAGAAATCACACCATTGCGTTTTGTAAATAACTTACATTTGTGTTATAAAACACAGAATGAAGTAATTTAATTCAATAAAACAATACTAACAAATGATCCAATCACATATAATTCAGAGCAATGAAGCCTGATGGAGAAGGAGGGTCTTAAGGTGAGCTTGACTGGAATCAGGTAGTTTTGGGTCTTGATAATATAGTTGGACCATCAACTTTGTCCAGACATGTCTGATGGAGGCCGACATCCCTCACTAATATAATGTTTGATATGTTAAAACAGGAAATGATGTCTTGATTATGTAATGGGGGAAATTTATCTTGATGCATTACATTTTATCTTCTAACAATGTTTTTATTATTTTGAAATACAGGATGAAAACTGATGCAGTGATATTTAAAGTTAAAAAATGGATAGATGGATGGATATCCACAAACTGCACAATTATTAACTACATTTTTTATTATTATTTATGTAATCACTTTTTATTTATAATTTTTTATGATATTGTTTCCACATAGAATCTGGTAGCTCTGGTCTCCTGTCTGGGAGAAGCAACATCATACGGTAACCTACTTTACATGACTGAAAGCAAAACCAGTCAACATGAACCTGACCTTTAGTACGTTTCTTACCATTTTTTAACAACTTAAAAAATATTAACATAGAGGATATTAAATATTTTAGATTTGAATAGTTGAAAGAAACAACTATTTTTTACATTAGTATTTAAAAAGCAGAATTTTTTTGCGTTCTCTGTTGTCTCATTTCTGTCAGACAGTCAGCTGACTGATCTGGTTTCTGATGTCTTCTATGATTCAACACGATGTGGAGCAGCTGCTTTCACCTGAAAGCAGTGTATGCTGTTACCTGCCAGATCACCTGACATCACAGTTTCTTCATTTTTCTTTGTTTTAAATGTACTTTTAATTAAGTGTTTTTATGCTTGTGTATATATACCAATGTTGTGCATATTTTGCAAATAAAACAGGTTTGATATACAGTCTAGCATTGTCTAATTTTCAAAAATGAAAATAGCTAACTAAAGTAACAAGTAATTTGAATATTCTCTTAACTGTTTGTGCTTGAGTGATAAGTACTATACAGAAACTCACTTCTCAATTCCCTGATTTGCAAAGTCGGAAAAGAGACGAGAACCTTAAGTATATCGCTAAAAAAGAACAACTGTGTGAAACGTTTTGTAAGCTTCTGTTAGGCCGGATTGGATAGGTTGGGTGGAGACATTATCTGTTTGACTCCTTTCCTCTTCCTCTGTGGTTTTGCTCTAACTAAGGGCCGATTTGACCAAAGGAAGGTGCCAAAATTGAGTTGATTTACCAGAGTGTTGTTTCAGATTGTAAATACAACATTCAACATGTCATTTTTAATGTTTTTGCATTTTTTTTTTATTTTTATGTGTGTAAGCTTCTTTTGTGTTGTGTAATTTCTGGATATCGGCCATTTGTCCAGGGCGTACCCTACCTCTCGACTGATGGCTGCTGAGATAGGCTCCAGCTACCCTTGAATTGAATGAAGCGGTATGAATGAAAACGGATGGATGGTCATTTCTAGATGCTTGTGTGTGCATCTGAACACATCTGAAAAACCTAAAGATAGCACAGATTTGTTTATATGTTTTTCAAGAAATGTATTCCATATGGACAGCAGTACTTAAAGGATTTTCTCTCCATTTTAAATGACCTTATCTCCATGCTGTGTGAATAAAACAGTGTTAGCTGTCCTGTCTGTACTACAGTGTGGTTGTAAATAGGGTCCTGACCAGAGAGGATGCGGCTCAGACGGGAGGCCTCAGCAGCTAGAGCACAGGAAATCTCAATCCTCTTCTCCTGTTCCTGAAGCTGATGCTGGGAGCTGCATGAAGCTCCACCTTCCACAGGACCATCCAGGAGAGGAACCACGTTCTGCAAGCTGACACATGAAAATAACATTATTTGAATGGATAATAATACAAGGACATGCAATCAGAGAATCTGATCTAAAAGGGCATGATGACATTTTATTTGGTCCTCCTTTTTTCATTTTAACAACAAGAAGAAGCAGGAACCATCCGAAACCTTGAGGACAGAGGAAAACCACCGGGGGAGGGGGGTTCAAAGGCATTTTCAGTTCCTCGACATCTTTGTCCCAGTTCTTTCCACAGGGACGTTCCTCACGTTCCTGGAACGCCTCACCAGGGAGGCGTCCAGGAGGCATCCTAACCAGCCTGAGCCTCCTGATCTACTCCTCTCGATTTGGAGGAACAGCGGTTCTACTTCGAGCCCCTCACAGATGACCAACCTTTGCACGGTATCTCTAAGGGACAGCTCGGCCACCCTGCAGAGGAAATTTATTTCAGCCGCCTGTATTCACAATCTCATTGTGTGAATGCTTTCAAAGCATTCACTTTGTAACTTTTAAACTTTTTATTTTGCTATTGAAATGAATGGAAACAACTGAAAATTCAAAAACCTCCCACAAATAACTTCTTCAACTTTTGTCCTACATACATGTATTATACAATAAAATGTTATACATTTTCTTGGTTTGAACTCAGGCCAAATGCGAAAAATCTAGAACTTTTAGGATTTGAGCTACGACCCTCCAAGTGACCCAAAGTCCACTTTTTGCCCCAAGACTCCCATTATAGCTGAGAGCAGCAGGAAGCCTGACTCCTTTCTCACAGTCTATCCTATGCACATCTGTGATATTATGTATTTTGCAACATGCACCAAACTATAGTTTTGCCATACCACTCATTTGTTGCTTAGAGATTTCTAGCCTGAACTGTGAAAGCCTGGATCTGCATTTCTCCTAACTGCGTCTCTGCTGCTCCTCTGTGCCTGTGCAAGAAGATTTTTAACACTAATAGAAGGTTTTATGAGGTTAAAGCTCATAAAAGTCCATTTTGTATAATATGGCCCCTTTAAGTTGTGTTCACAGTAGGAAAATGTTAATTGCATCCATCTCTAGCTGAAAACATCATGCCGCTCAGGTAAAATAATCATTTGATAAGTCTTATTGTTTTCTCACAGTGGTGAAAGGTTTGGAGGTTCATGAAGGGAAAATATCAGCTTCTAACTGTCATTTGATTCTCACCAGGTGCGCTGTTGTCAGGACAAAGCTTTTACCAAATTCCACAGTACTTAATGTGAAACTCTGTCTCCTGCTGGTGTATAAATATCTGTTGTAATGGATACAGGATATGATTTAGCATTGTCTCGCTGAAATCTGCAAGGCATTCCCTAAAAGAGATGTCCGGACAGGAACAGATGTTTCTATGTTTTTCACTTTCTCTGACCATTTTAAATGAACATTGCTTGAGAGAAGAGGGCTGTTTCTGGATCCTGTTCACATAGAGCTTTACATCCCTGTCTAGCTGAAAGCTTCATATCGTTCATGGAGAAAAATATCATTTGATGACTCTTATTATTTTTTTCATAGCTGTGAGGAGTTTGGAGGTTTATGTAGAGGGAGAATCCGGCCATCTCTGCCCTTTTGTTACTTTACTGTCACCAGTTGTGCTGTTGTCAGGACAACACTGCAACTGAACTTTCACCTAATTCCACAGTACTTAATGCAGAGGTTTTTCTTCAGTTTGTGTTCAGATATCCCCAAATTGTTGATTTCAACTTTATTGTCACTTCAAATGAGGCTTGAAGAATTTGCTTTCAACCATCTTCAAGTCTTCAAGTGGAGATGGGGATGTCAGTAATGAACTGTAACAACAGTTTTCAGAGGAGGAGGAGGAACATCTCATGATGCTACAGAGAAGAATTATTGAGCCTAAGTCCAAACCTTACTTGGATTTTGCAATCAGAGTTTTGATCCGATCTAGTTTCTTCTGCTTCTCCTTCTGCTCCTCTGGGCTCAGTGGGGTGTTCTCCTCCGTGTCCAGGTAACGTTCTGGGATCAGAAGCTTTTCCGGGGTCATGAGCTGGAAAAAACATGAAGCCCATGAAAACATGCTGGCCTGAAAAGCTGTATATATGCTCAGAGTTTGCAGAAGGCACAAGGCGATATGTTTTAATAATTAGTTCCTCTCTCATTCCAAACATGTTAACACGAGGAGGAAATATGCATTCTCACCGTCGTCTTTGATTATTTCTATGTCTTCGTATTGCAACAATCACTGCAGTCATGTGTGCGTAATTACGCATTTAACCCGTTTGCACGTCCTTTTGAAAAGTGCTAAACATAGACGCAGTTTCTATTAGCAAAATTACTTTCAGGTTTTATAAATCGCTTTGCGTGTGCTAAAATAATTTATTTACATGTTCTCCTCCCACTCCACGCAAAATTGCGTGTGAACGTCCCAATTTACATATTCGTTGAGAAAAGATCAGTTTGTACTTTTTTTTAGCGTGTGCAATGTGTTTGCACGCGTTTTAGTACATGCAAACCTTTAGTAAATCTGGCCCATAAAGTACAATAAAAAGTGAAAAGGTAATACGAGAGGAAATATGCCTGTTATGATGCGGGGAGGTGGACCCAAATGTAGGCAAGGAGGCAAGCCAGGATCCAGATTAACAGGATTTATTTACGGAGTGAACAACAGCACTGATACCAATGATAAACAAACCAACTAATGGACCAGCAACAAACTTAGGAACCAGGGGGAATAAACACAACCCAACACAATTAGAAACTTGTGAATACAATAACAGAATCAACACAGGTGCACTAACGAAGGGAATATGAAGCTAAAAAAGAAACAGGGAAAAACAGGAAAAATACAAAATAAAACAGGAAACCAACTTAATCTAACCCAAAACCCTAACAATGCCATTTAGAACAAAAGTTAAGATCAGATGTCCCCAAGTTCGGTACTCAAGATCTACCATCCTGCATCTTTTAGATACAACGCTTTCCATCACACCTGAATCACTTTGTCAGGGTTAGAGGTTAGGGTTAGGGTTATCATCCAGGCATCTGCAGAGGCCTGGATGATATGCGGAGGAGGGAATTCAAACATTTCATTTGGGTGAGTTAGAGAAAGGATGCATCAGAAAGTTGTAGGATGGTAGAACTCGAAGACTCGATGTGGACACCCCTGGCTTAGGTAGTACCTGAAGCTCTGGTAGTTATAAAAACTGGCCCCCAATAAGGTCCTGCCCCTTCTTCACAAACTGGTCAGCCTTGTCGCTGCCATACAACCAACCTCTTCCTCTCTTTCACCACAGCCTGCTTGCAAAAGTGCTTCCGATGTGGTTTTTGAGTGCAAATGTTTCTGCTCTCTGAGACTTGGAATTCATGGCCAGCAGTCAGAGACTGATCCTCACTTCAGTGAGTTAAACTGGTCTTAACCGTAACAAATGTGTGTACTGCTCTGAGATAATATTTTAATGGTTAATTTGTGAGGAAATAAACACCTCTCTGCTAATGTCGAAGTGTTCTGGTTCCACTTGTAACCGTCTCAGCCGAGCGATTTCTTCCCCTGGAGATTCCTGACCTTCACCCCGGACGGCTGCCTCCAAACCTTTGATGTCAATTTCATGAGCTGTCAGCCGCCTGCGAACCTGCATATACACAAGAGTAAAACCAACTCATTCTTCATTCGGGATCTTGTATTCTCAGTAAATCTCAGTTCTCTGATCAGACCAGAACCAGCCTGTATCCATATGGCCCATGATGGCTCGTACCACTTTGTAATTGGCTGGAGACTGGCCGAGGTTCAGACTGCGCCTCTTGTCCCTCATGGAGCTACTCTGGTTCCTACGGATCCTCTCATTCTGCTCCTCCAGGCTCATCTTGGACTTGACCTCTGCAGGAAACACAGCGCTCTTCGGACGCTCCTGTCAACACATGTGAGACATAAAACCTCAGTCATGAAAGCTGCTGCCTGTATTTGTACAGCCTGTCCAGCTCACACTTCTCAGATAATAAAACACACTTTATAGGTGTGTGTTAGTATTGTGAGGTGTGAGTGGCTGGGACCTACCCTGGAGATGTGTCGGGAGGCGTGAGCAGAGCTCCTGGGGGACTCTTCGTTGGGGGATTTAGTTCTCGGAGGAACAATACCGACTGATGTTTGAAAAAAAGCAGAAGTTGCAGAATGACTGAAATTTCCAACAGATTAACTTCTTCTTGACAAAGTCTAGTTTTCTGCTCCTGTTTAAAATGACCTCCCCAAAAAACTTGAATACATCTTCAGAACTACAAGGAACTCAGGAATAATCTTGGTCTTAAATAAAATGAGATGAGTCAGAATCAAGATATGCGTTTCTGTCAGAGTACATCCACATGGGAAAAAGTCGAAAATAGTCCTAGGAATGAGTTAAGTTATCTTAGGAACTAATTATGTGGTCGAAGCAATTATAATTATAATAGACCTAGGAATTAGAAACAAAGTCCTAGGAAGGAATAAAGCGGTCTTAACAATTAGCAAAGTGATCATAAGAATGACCAAAGGAGTGCTACAAATGAAAGAATCTACCTCTAAGAATGTGTAGGCTAGTCCTCTGAATCAGTAAAGTAGTACTAGGATGAATGAAGTAGTCCTGGGATGAATAAAGTAGTCCTAGGATGACTGAAGTAGTCCTAGGATGAATGAAACAGTCCTAGGATGAATAAAGTAGTCCTAGGGTGAATAAAGTAATCATAAGATGAATAAAGTAGTCCTAGGATTAATAAAGTAGTCATAGGATAAATGAAGTAGTCTTAAGATGAAAAAATAGTCCTAAGATGAATACAGTTGTCCTGAGATGAATAAAGTAGTTCTAGGATTAACGAAGTAGTACTAGGGTGAATAAAGTAGTCCTAGGATTAATGAAGTAGTACTACGGTTGAATAAAGTAGTCCTAGGATAAATAAAGTAATCCTAAGATGAATAAAGAAGTCCTAGGATGAATACAGTAGGCCTACGGTGAATAAAGTAGTCCTAGGATGAATAAAGCAGTTATATGGTGAATAAAGTAGGCTTAGGATGAATAAAGTAGTCCTGGGGTGAATGAAGTAGTACTAAGATGAATAAAGTAGTCCTAGGATGAATAAAGTAGTCCTAAGATGAATGAAGTAGTACTAGGATGAATAAAGTAGTCCTAGGATGAATGAAGTAGTCCTAGGATGAATAAAGTAATCCTAAGATGAATAAAGTAGTCCTATGATTAATAAAGTTGTCCTAGGATGAATAAAGTAGTCCTAGGATAATGAAGTAGTCCTAGGATGAATAAAGTAGTCCTAAGATGAATGAAGTAGTACTAGGATGAATAAAGTAGTCCTAGGATGAATGAAGTAGTCCTAGGATGGATAAAACAGTCCTATGATTAATAAAGTAGTCCTAGGATAAATAAAGTAGTCCTAGGATGAATGAAACAGTCCTATGATTAATAAAGTAGTCCTAGGATAAATAAAGTAGTCCTAGGATAAATAAAGTAGTCCTAGGATGAATAAAGTAATCTTAAGATGAATAAAGTAATAC
The DNA here is from genome assembly GCA_037177515.1 of Pseudomugil tenellus. Taxonomy (NCBI): domain Eukaryota; kingdom Metazoa; phylum Chordata; class Actinopteri; order Atheriniformes; family Pseudomugilidae; genus Pseudomugil; species Pseudomugil tenellus. Next base: position 2,824,810 of record JBAMHX010000004.1, read on the forward strand.
TAGGATGAATGAAGTAGTCCTAGGATGAATAAATTAGTCCTAGGATGACTGAAGTAGTCCTAGGATGAATGAAGTAGTCCTAGGATGAATGAAACAGTCCTAGGATGAATGAAGTAGTCCTAGGATAAATAAAGTAGTCCTAAGATGAATAAAGTAATCCTAAGATGAATAAGGTTGTCCTAGGATTAATGAAGTAGTCATAGGATGAATAAAGCAGTTATATGGTGAATAAAGTAGTCATAGGATGAATAAAGTAGTCCTATGGTGAATGAAGTAGTACTAGGATGAATAAAGTAGGCCTAGGATGAATAAAGTAGTTCTATGGTGAATAAAGTAGTCATAGGACAAAAAGTAATCCTAAAATGAATAAAGTAGTCCTTGGATGAATAAAGTAGTCCTAGGACGAATAAAGTAGGCCTAGGATGAATAAAGTAGGCCTAGGATGAATAAAGTAGGCCTAGGATAAATAAAGTAGTACTAGGATAAATAAAGTAGTACTAGGATGAATAAAGTAGTACTACGATAAATAAAGTAGTACTAGGGTGAATAAAGTAGTAGTAGGGATCATGTAGTCGAGCTTCGCTTCATCATTTTCTAATGCTGCACGTTAGGATTGCTTCTTCATAGTGTAATGTTAATATGTCATACCGCCACTCTAAAGAGGGATGTTGTCAAGAAGAGGTTAAAAGCCATCAGTAACCTTCACTTGATGGTGGTACCTTTATTTGCGTTGGACTGAGGCTGATCCTGAACATCTTGGGGGCTGCTCTGATCTCCCCTCTTCAGCTGTAATACACAAATAATATCATGAACCTGAAACTGGAAATCCCAGCCTTACTTACTTATTACATTGTATTCATTGTAAAACAAGAACTGCAAGCAGTGATGATGGGGTCCAAGCCCCCAAAGCAGATCCCCGGCTAACCCCTACTCCGGCTGCTGCAGCTAGTGGCTATTGCTGTCTCGGTTTGTACTCCTCTGTCCAGACGAAAAGAGCGGCTGGCAACAAAAGACCAAAGAAGGTCGAACTTCACCTGAATCCACTTCTCGACATTGCATTGTGGGCAACACAGTGTGAATTTCTGCCAATGTGTAGAACTTATACAATAAAACCTGAGTGCTGCGCCAGAAATTCTGGAAAAAAATCGACCAGGGTAGGGTTTGGCATGCTGGGAATTATTTTAGGCTGCCTCTAATTAATATTTAAGAAAATAATTTGTAAAATTGTTTTGCATTTATGGATATTTCATCAAAAATCCTTAAAAATATATACTCTTATTATTAGGGACTGTATGGAGCGCTAGGTTTATTTGGGTGCTCTTAAAATTGATCTGTTGGCTTGGACCACCAATAATCAGTAACTCTAATTCAGCATCACAGTTCATAGTCACCTTGTGAATGTCCAGTTACTTTCTTGTGTCTCTTGTGGGAAAAAGCATTCAACTTAATAAATAACCAAGTCATGAATGTACACAGAGGCAGATTCACCAAAACCCTTCATGTTAGCGGGTTCTGAATGAAGATGAGCCTCAAACAGAGATTCCTTTCCACCCACACCTGAACTCTGAGGTGATATTCTAACTAATTTCTGCTCCATACATAGATCTAAGGTTGTTATTTAAAACATCTTCATGAAGGCTTGAAGGACACAAAATCTTTCAAGTGACATCTATAATGAACACTGGAGGCGTTGCAAGCCAGCAGCGTCACAACTGGGATTAAACCACACTATACAACTTAATCTTCAAGAGTGCAGCTGAATTTAAAATGAGTCGGTTGAGGACAACAACATGGAGGGTGGGGTCATCATGATGATGGGACAGCAGAAAGACCTAGATACCTTGTGTGCGATGTCTTCTTGGTCAGGGTAACCTTCATCCAAGCCCAAGCTGCACAGCCATGTGGTGCTATCTAAAGGCAGAGGGGGGACGGAGGGAGGGAAGGTGGGTGAGGGCTCCAAGGGGTAGTAGGACTTGGGGAGGGGGGGCCTTGGTGGAACACTTTCCTAGACCCCGGTAAGGGAGGCAGGGGGTGAGAAAGTAAGAAAAGGATAGAGAGGAGGGAAGAGAGTTCTGAACATCAACAGAAGAAGAGCCGAGCAGTGACTGTGAGAAGGTCAGCGTGATATCTAACCAAATACCGTCCACCAGAACCCCCCATAACATTTAATCCTGTTCTTATCCGGGGGGGGGGGGTCAAACATACAGCCCGGGACCCAGAACCAGCCTGTCAAAGGGTCCAATCTGGCCAACAGGATGAATATGCATTATGCATTATGAATTTGAAAAATGTGAAAATAGCACAAATAATAATAAGAGATTAACTGTAATATTTCCCAAATATTTTTTTAGGTTGAATATTTCTGTGTAAATATAAAACATTATATAATATGATATATGATTAATCAGAAGTAAGGACACACTGTCTCGTTACATCCAACAGGGAAGAATCTGAAATCCAATATATGGATGAGTAACTGTTGAAACTACGCTTATTTCAGGAAGTTCATAATATAGCTAAAACAAAAGGAAAAATGTGGAATTGCTGTTATTTATAGTTTACAGGAGTTTGACACCCCAGCCCTGACATTCGGAACATCAGATCTCCGGCTGCAGATCAACCATCAGAACCAGGAAGTAGTGACGCATCTTAGGACGACACGGAGGAAAAGGAACCACAAGAAAATGCAGTGCTGAAGACATCCATTCTGATCTCAGAACCTAAGCGGTGGTTGGTCTATTTTTTTAGGGGGGGGGACGGCACTCTGCATGAAAACTCAATGCGGATGGTCCAGTCTGGCTACAGACTCTATGGAGATGTCTGGAGGACAAGCGTGCTCACAGAAATAGCTCGGTTCCGGGTTCCAACAGGTTCTGGATCTGCAGTTAGGGTTCTGGTTTGGGTCAGACTGAGAGCTCCACCTTCTACACACTGCAGGGGTTTCTGAACCAGGTTCTGGGCTGTGTCCGGTTCTTACCTCCGGGCCCAGATGCTTGGTGGGGGAGAAGGGGCTGAGCGGGCTGGTGAGGCTGATAGAGCTGAGGGGACTGGCAGGACTATTGGTGCTAAAGGAGCCCGAAGCAGCGCTGACCACTGTGGGAGAAGATAAGTGCGAGTTAGATACGGCCAGAACAGAACCAGAACCAGGTCAGGAATGGGTCTGGTACCTCTGTGCTTGGCCGTGTCTGTGCCTCTGGATGAGTTGTTCTTGTGAAGACCCTCTAACACATCCTGGACTCGCCAGAACTCCTTCTGGATGTGTCGGCGAACTAATTCACTCTGAAGGGCAGAAGATGGAGGAAGAGAGGCGAGAACTTCCTGTTGAATCGTCATCCAGAACAAGTTTGATTGTCTACGTTTAAAGCTTACCCTAATAAACTGCTTCTGCTGCTTTTGTTTCATTTCTTTCTATTTGATTTAATATATTTACGTACTTTGATAATTTACTTTTATATATATATACTCAAATTTGCTTTATTTACCGTTACCGTTGATGATTTATTTTAATATTTAATGAATAATAATAATAATAATATTAATAATTAATTCCAGTGTTTTTACAATGTTGTCTATTTGGCTTTAGAGATTTAAAGGTTCCACTATTCCAGTTTCAGTTTTTAACATCTGGGATGTGAAAACATGTCATATTTGCTACATGATGAACAAAAGCAGAAAACCAGTTTAAAGGTAACAATAAGGACATGTTTCCACCTTCATCATCATCACTCACTGGGCCCGTTTACATGAGACTTTTAATTTCTCTTTAATTTAATTCTCTTTAAGAAGATTTTGCTTTAAACAGATGAAAAGTAACCATGTAAACACCTTTTTCTGAGTGGAATATTAATTCGTAATAAAACTTAATTCAGAATAAACTGGCTGGTTTCTTCTCATTCTAAAACAGAATTAAATAATTCCTGTCTCATGTAAACCCTTAATTCCTCTCGTGGTTAATTCCGGTCGTTCTGCGCATGCTTACCTTCTCCCGCTGCAATGACACACATGCTCAGTCTTCTGCCTCCCGTCTTGTTGTTTGGTAAATTCAATAAAGTTTGTAAAAAAAAAAGTTCGCCTCCCGTCTTCGATATATTTGTTCCGTCTATTTTTCTTCTCCTCCTCAGCTGCTCAATATAGTGAAGTCGTATACTTATGATAAGCTAGTACTTCAAAAATTGAATCGCAATTGAGGCTAAAACAGTTTTTATTAAATTATTTTCCTTCTAGCCACTAAAGCTACAAACAGGAAGAGACTTCCTCCATGATTACGTCACTTCCGCCGTCACGTCGGAATTAAGAGATGAGAATAAACGTGATGCCATGTAAACCTTTTACTCAGAATTTAAATTCCCATGTAAACTCGAAGCCAAAATTTTTTTTTATTTGGAATTAAAAGCATCATGTAACCGTACCCATTGTGTTCACTTATGGTTTCCAGTAAAAACTGCCAAAACATTCCAGTTCATGTTCAGGTGGACAGTATAGCTACCTGTCCTCCAGCGTTGAGTTGCTCCCACAGGTCTCCATGGATGGCATTAGCCTCGTCCTCCAGAGCTTCAAACTCCATCCGAATGGTGGTTAAAGCCTGACAGAGGAACAAATCCAGGACACTCACTCAGAGATTCAGCTCAACGCTTTGCAAAGGTGCAGCGAGAGCAGCTGGTCTTACACTGGAAGCCTGAGACAGCTCCCCTCTAATGTTGATGAGCTGGTTCTGCTGGGTCTCCTTCTTAAACCGCAGCTTCTCCAGGATTACCGGCTGGTTGTGGTAGAGCTCCATCTCCTGATGAGTGGTCACCAGTCCGTCCTCTAGGCTATCCTAAAAGGATACAGAGCAAGAAGAAAGAAACATCTTATTCTCTGGTGTTGATTTTAACATGTTTTTATGTTTAAAAGCACAGATTTCATAACCTAGTATTTTATTCATTGATAAAAGTGAGGTATTTATTCTAAAACTTCAAGCTATTTTCTGCTATGCTTTATTTTTCAATACAAATACACACATGTGGAAACTTTAAACCCCTTAATGTTTGTCAGCATCCAGACATCACCAAATGTAGTGTTGCGTTAGTGAGAACATATCAAAATGTTGTAGTGTCCGCTGGGCAGCTCGACCTGTTCTCAGGCAGGGCAAAGTGAACTCTGTGCTAACACACCTGTATGTACGTTATCAGCTGATATGAGACTGGCATTAACTTGTTTATCCATGCCCTCACATCACAGGTCATGAAATCTCTTCAGAGAATCGTACTGCTACTACTGAAGCCACAAGTCCAGCATGGATGCATTTCAGTCTGCACATCGGGACCTGATGGGGGGAGGGTGCCGTCCTGCTATATACAGCTCTGAATGAGGAAGGGGGGGTATAGGAAACTGGTGAGGAACTTCACGGAGTGTTGTGGGATGAACCAGCTTCAGCTCAACTCATCAAAAACTAAAGAGTTGGTCCCATAGACTGTTGTTCCTGGACTTCCAGACAACCAGTTAAGCTATCCATCACAGTTTACCCCACAGAGCTACACCACACAGTTCCTGAGAAATTGTTGATAATAGACAGATAAAAAAAATCTGTTTTTAAAGGTTAAAGAAAAGCATCTCATCTTGAACTTAATGACTAAAAACACATCCTCTTTAGAAAGAGCATGCTGCAGCTAATCAGGTTATTCATCAACAGCTCGGTGACATGACCGGGTATTAAAGGAGCATGTCAGTGAGTTTCAGGGATAATCTACATCTTCAGAAAATGAGGATCTCTGAGGGGACCAGATAACAGATTAGCAGGTTAGCATGTTAACGTGTTAGCAGGTTAACATGTCAGCAGATTAATGTGTTAGAAAGTTAACATGTTAACAGGTTAACATGTTAGCAGGTTAACATGCTAGAAAGTTAACAGATTAGCAGGTTAACATGTTAGCAGATTAAAGTGTTAGAAAGTTAACATGTTAAAAGGTTAACATGTTGGCAGGTTAACATGCTAGAAAGTTAACAGGTTAGCAGGTTAACATGTTAGCAGATTAAAGTGTTAGAAAGTTAACATGTTAACAGGTTAACATGTTAGCAGGTTAACATGCTAGAAAGTTAACAGGTTAGCAGGTTAGCATGTTAGCAGGTGAACATGTTAGCAGATTAAAGTGTTAAAAAGTTAACATGTTAGCAGATTAAAGTGTTAGAAAGTTAACAGGTCAACATGTTAGCAGGTTAACGTGTCGGAAAGTTAACAGGTTAACGTGTTAGAAAGTTAACATGTTAGCAGGTTAACATGTTAGCAGATTAAAGTGTTAGAAAGTTAACAGGTTAACATGTTAGCAAGTTAACATGCTAGAAAGTTAACAGGTTAACATGTTAGCAGGTTAACGTGTTGGAAAGTTAACAGGTTAACATGTTAGTAGGTTAACATGTTACCAGGTTAACATGTCAGTAGATTAACGTGTTAGAAAGTTAACATGTTATCAGGTTAACATGTTAGCATGTTAACATGTTAGCAGGATAACATGTTAGCAGGTTAACTACACATCAGAAATGGTCTCAGCTAAGCTAAAACATACCTTGTCCATTCTCAGTCGATGAACTGCGGCCTCGTGGTCTTTTAAAGTTCGGCTCTGCTCACATAGTCGCCCCAAAAGTTTCTGTATTACACAATAATACGCAATCAGCTCATCAGTTTTAGAAAACAACAGTATGACATCCATGCAGTGAGACCAGAGGGATCTGAAGACCACCAGAGTTAACCTCCACCTCCTCTGATGTTGTCATGCTTCTGTATGGTAAACCCACACATTCAACTCCACCTATGTCACCATGGCAATCACAGAGACACAAAGGAAACTACCACATGATGCCTCCTCGTGCTGCTGAGATGAAGTTGGTGTTGGGTTTTGGGGTTGGTTTCTCTAATTATAGTAATTTGTTTATTTTCTCTCTTCCAGGCAGTGCAGCAACCCTGGGCATGTCAGCACACCTGCTTTTAATTGTGATCATTACCTCCTGAGTATTTAAGGTCTGTGTCACACTCACTCAGTTCCAGATGGTTGCCTGAGATGTTTCTACAACTTGGGTGCTTCACGATCCAGGACCTCTGCCTGCCTACTATCTTGGGATTAAAACTTGTGCTTTCAGAAGAGTTTTTTTCTGACTTGATTGCCTTTTAACAACAACATACACATTTTTGTTATCTGGTTATGCTTGTGTTTCTGTCTGTCACTTTGGGTCTCAATCTTCTTCAGACATGACAGGTGGTTACATGGTGCTCCCATCACTGTGCCTCTAACCTGATGAAAGACAACAAGGGACACCATTGTCCATGGAGCACTAAGGCAAGGAGTTGGACACAAATGTTGGGATTGCGGGATGAGAACTTCAAAAGAAGAAAGACAACTGAAGTGTAAATGTCACAAAGGAGGACCGACTGCTTTACTGAAGCCAAGGAATACAGACACCATGGAGATGCCAAAACCAGGCAGCAGACAGACTGATGACAGAACATGGAGCAGATCAGAAACCAAGGAGCAACAGGAAGTAAATGATAGCGAATCCACCTCAGGATAAACTGTCCCAAACCAAACTGAAAAAACAAGCTAAACAAAATACCCTGAAGACAGAAATCAGAAATTGGAGCTGAAGTTTGTACCAAGTCCAGGTCAGCAAAGGATAAGAATGCCAAAACACTGCCAGAAGGTTGGAGGAGGGGTGTGTTCAGGTGGTAACATATGTCTGGTCATATGTTGCCTTTATGTGCAATGGAAATTATGGAAAATACCACTTAGCGAGGTCAAATTTACACATGAACGCCTTCTTTTGTCGCAATTTCCACTGGAGAGTTTGGAAGATTATTTTGATACCCGGGTTGCCGAGAAGAGGATGGATTTAACCTTTCAAAATGGCGGAGAGCAGCAAAGAAATTGTGGATGGTAAAAAGGCTACCAAATATTTTTACTCGTGTTAGCTCACTGTTTGATTATGTAGCATAATGTTAACACCAGCAACGCTAATAGCAGTAACATTGGCTAAATTTTGTCCTTAAAATTCATAGTCTATACAAAATACTGCTCACGTACCGTTTGACTTTTAATGCACCTTGTTCTTAATGTAGCAGATGAATTATTAAGTCCAGGACTATTTAACTCATGTAGCAGCTTATCATAAAGTTTCTCTCCGCCATTTTTATTATTTTACAACCATCATAGCACTTGAACAGAACAACTCGTAATTTCCTATTTACAAGTGAAAAATATCATCTTTCCAATAGCACATGAAGGCAGCATTACACTGCTGTGAATGACAATGTTTCTGGGGTCTCTTACACTAGTTTCAATCTCATTCAGCTTCAGGGTGGGATGTAGCTCTCTGCTGTAGACGTCATGGAATGGAGGAACCTGTGGAAGAAAGAAAACATCAATCTGAGATCAGTTAGATCAAAAGGAGGGCAGAAACTTCCCAGGATGTTCTGGAGACATGACTTCACAGCCCAACAGGTGCAGGACCAACTGAGTCCAGGCAGGATGTGATGCGGGAAATATCGACACCACAGATCAATTTTAGGTTTAAACAAAGGTTGAAGAGGAAGGTGTTCCTGGATCTGAGGCGATATGGTGCACCAGAGGAGGTGAGGGGTGTTTCTGGAAACCTGGGAATGTTAAAAAACCCCCCCAAATCCAGTTATCCGACCCCTCTTTATGGAACTAGAAACCCAGGTTGGGTCCATGAAGCAGAACCCTACTTACCTTTCAGATCAGTCTCAAAGCTTCACTTTTATATCGATCTTATAGTTACAGATGGTCAAGACACTGTTTAGGTAAAGACTCCTGGGGGACATCCCATGATGCACTCTGCTTCTCTTTGATCTTTTTAGCTTCAGTATACAAATATCTGAATAAATAATTTGCCTTTCTTTTCTTCTTTCTCATAAAGTATCCGTAGTGTAGAATCAAAATGCTTGTTTGCCACTCCCCCACCGATGGAGTTTTTCCTTCCTGGTTGAGGTTCTTATGGAGGTTTTCATTCCTGGTTGAGGTTCTGATGGAGGTTTTCATTCCTGGTTGAGGTTCTG
>JBAMHX010000004.1:2848693-2864312 GCA_037177515.1 Pseudomugil tenellus
TGGGAGCAGACAGAAAGGGTAACACTGGGTCCAAACAGAACTGTTACCAATGGGAGCAGACAGAAAGGGTAACACTGGGTCCAAACAGAACTGTTACCAATGGGAGCAGACAGAAAGGGTAACACTGAGTCCAAACAGAACTGTTACCAATGGGAGCAGACAGAAAGGGTAACACCGGGTCCAAACAGAACTGTTACCAATGGGAGCAGACAGAAAGGGTAACACTGGGCCAAAAATATAGGGTAACAGTACCAGTCAGAAAGGGTACACTGTGTCCAGACATGTTGGTCCAAAAGAAAGCATCTTCAACTGAAATAAAAGAGGAGTTAATTTGGAATTTATTAAGAGTTAAAAAGACTTTTGATCCACTTGCACATGAGTTATTAATAATAAGTATCAGGCGATAGGATGTAGGAGGAAAGGACATGTGTAAATATATCAGATGGAATTAAAATTATTGAGAGTAAAGTTTCAAGTTCCGCCGGCTCAGTTTTAGAATTGTGTCCGGTTTGGTAAAAAAAACAAACAAAACAAAAACATTATTTTTTGCTAATGATACAACTCTATTTTGTAACAGGCAAAATTTGGAGGAGCTTTTCATTCTTAAAATAACTTTATAAACTAAAAAAATGTTTATTTTTCAATACACTAGCTTTAAATGAAAATAGGTAAGTAAGTGATGTGTTTTTTAACAAGTTAACCAACACTAATAAGAATAATTTATTATGTCAAAATGTGGGGAAATACGAGAGACAACAAATTCAGTCTTTATTTTTCCTAAAAAAAAGTTAGAAGAATATCAACCAAATCCACTCGTATAAAACCAACAGATTAATTGTTCATCAAACTAACAACACTGTAATTTAAAGAACTGGTCAATTTTAAAATTGTTCATATAATATTCAAATCTATCAGTCAGTTATCCATCAATTACCAAACAGAATCAGAGTTTTTCCAATTAGGAGCAGGTGAATTACTTTTAAGAGGAGCAAACATCAAACAAACCGGATGTGAGCATAAATGCAAAATTTCACTGTATTGCAACAGAAGAGGCTGTACTATAGAACAGCTGAGGTAAAGAAAACATGTTAAACAATAGGTAAATGTACACAAAAAATAAAGGTGATAAAGTTAAAATATATTAAACAATCAATGAGGTTTATTAAAAAATAATGTGTATTGTAATGTATTTAGGTTGGATTTTATTATGTATTATTGTTTCTGATGTGCTAAATATGCTGATGAAATGCTGTGAAAGTTTCAGTATTTGATAGTCATTGTCAATAAGGTTAGATCTAGATCAGGGATGGGCAACTCAGGTCCTAGACAGCCACAGTTCTGCAAGTGTCAGGAATTTCTCTGAATCAAATCATTAGGTAATTAGCAGACTTGTTCAGAGGCTGATGTGAAGCACAAGTCTTCTAACTAAGTCTGATGTGTGTCAGGTGTATTGTAGCAGGGGAAGTCCTAATATGTGTAGGAGTACGGCCCTCGGGGGCCAAGTTGCCCATCCCTGTTCTAGATATATATTTTATTTCATCCTGTAACTTATTTTGAACTTTGAAACTGTGATTTTGTGTGTAAAACATTCTTTTTTTGTTGAAAATTTAGTTTGAAATAAAATACAAATAAATTATTTACTTAGAACTGGCTCCAAAGTGACTCTCTACCATAAAAACTGGTTCATACTAAGTATTTCCACCAGTACATAACATTTACTAAAGATTCTGTCAAACAAAACTTTTTGTTTTTAAACCCCAGGACCTGGTAAATGTTCAGGAGCATTCCTGCACTTTACTAGATAAATGTTTGGACTGTCACCTGGAAAGAAACCAGTACAGCTGTGAGGTAGGCATGCTGGGACAGGACCACGGAGACCGACACCCTGAGGGGGCCAGTCGAAACAGACATACCATGAAAAGTACTCTCTGCTTCATTTGGTCAGCCTTCACAACAAATCCCAACCCTGAAAGTATCTGTAATACATCTCAGTTTTATTCTGAACAGGTTCTCCTGGTTTGAAACCAGAGCTCCTCGGATCTCCTGTTTCTTTCCTGCAGTGTGCTGAGTGTTGCTGGTAACTGAACCTTTCACACCAAGTTTACTACTAAACAGATCAAACTCTGTTTCACAGTAGCTGTCAGCACCAAATTGTTTTCCGAATTCAACTTCAATCATTCAACCAATATAAACATATGTTTAAGTTACAGTCTGTAGAATCCAGCAGGTTTTCCAGGCATCCTTGTTGCAACACAACTCACTCTAATTAATGAGCCTTTCTACAGAACCTGATAGGCTGTTAGATCCATTAAATTTGATTCAGGTGAACTAAAGCAGATATAAATAGAAAATTTGATGGATTGCGACCAAGGATCTAATTGAGTACCTTTGTTATAGAAAAATAAAATGCTTTGATAGCTGAGCATTTTTTTTTGCAAATTACCAATAAATTAAGTACAAATTATATGGTGTAACATCAGAACATCACAGACAGCTTTATTATCCCCTAAACACATTTAATTTAAAAGAGAAAACAACACACACAAATCAAAAACTGTGGATAAAAACACAGAGTGGATCTGATGGAGTCAGATGAAACCAGCACTGACATGTGGAACTATCGCTGACATTTGGAACCATCACTAACTGGTAGAACCATTGCTGACATGTAGAACCATCATTGACTGGTGGAACCATCATTAACTGGTAGAACCATTGCTGACATGTAGAACAATCATTGACTGGTAGAACCATTGCTGACATGTGGAACCATCATTGACAGGTGGAACCATCATTAACTGGTGGAACCACTGCTGACATGTAGAACTATCATTGACTGGTTGAATTATTGCTGACATTTGGAACCATCATTGACTGGTTGAACCATTGCTGACATGTAGAACCTTCACTGACTGGTGGAACCATCATTGACTGGTGGACCTATCGCTGACATTTGAAACCATTGCTGACATATGGAACCATCATTGACTGGATACACTGTCAATGATGGTTCCACATGTCTATGATGGTTCCACATTGCCATCAGTGACTTGTTGAACCATTGCTGACATATGGAACCATCATTGATTGGTGGAACCATTGCTGACATGTGGAACCACCATTGGTGGTGTATAGTCCAGTAGGTGCTGGAGTCTATCCCGGCAGCTACTGGGTTAGTTGTAAGTTGCGAGTGTATAGAAGATAAGCTCTGATTCAGGAAGTTATCCCACAAAACTCTGACAATCACAAAAATAATGTTTCAAAACCTTTCTGTTCCCACTTTGTCATCAGCACTTTTTAAAGTTCCTTACTTTTTTTATATTATCAAAGATCTTCTTTCTGGGCTGTGTCCCTGGTCAGACGGCAGTGGTGCTGAATTTATACCCTGACAAGCACCAGCAAGTTTTTCTAAGATTCTCGGTAACCTAATTTGTTCTTAACATCAAGCTTTTTGCTTGCTCTTTCTGTGAAGCCAGTAAACCTAAATCCAGAAGAACCCGTCAGTCTGGGCCTCCTTTTTCATGAAGTCCTTCTCTAGGAGTGTTCATGACAACAGAGAAAGCTTTCCCTTACTTGCTGTTTTCCAGCTATTTGAACTGTGAAAATCTGATGATGTTGCTTATTTCATACGAAAATATTCAACTTTTTGTTTACGGGAAAAGTTCATAAACTGTGTGTTATGGCGTTTGCACTCTGGGTGAATGAACTGGACTTTGAGCCTGACTCCAAATAGAAAGAACTGTTTGCTCTCAAAGTTCAGATAAAGTGTACAGGAACTGTCACTGACTGGAGCTGCACACCAACTTGCATCATCTTGTGTGTTCTCAGCTCCAACACACAGGATCCAAGTCTGTTGGTGGGATTTACTTCATGTGTTTGTATTAAACTGGGTCTGGTTTGATTATCTCTGGCTTGGGTTGCGGAGTCCAGATAAAAAACAAAGCCAACCAGTTACTGTCATTCAAAACATTAAATAAACTTGTTTACCCAAATGGCTCCAGAAACTATAAAGACACTCTAGTCAAGGTTAAAAAATGGCTCAAAAAAAGCAGAAATATCTTGAAGTAGCATCAACCCAACAGCAACATATCTATCTAATATCGACTCGATATCAGCAACATTAAAATTACATCAACTTAGCTTCAGAAAATCGACCTAACCTTTCTTGAAATTTTCAATTCTTCATGAATGCAAATCTTTTTCAATTTATGAGTTTATATGTGCATCTCAGAATGGATTGGGAATTTAAAACTATAAACCAGCTTAAAAAGTATTAAAGATAAAAATGTATAATCCTGTAGTGGTAGTCAAATGTAGTGTAAAATATTCTGAATGCTGACAAAATTGAGAGTATTGTGTTTGAACTTTGGGATTTAATTTCCTGTTTTCTCTGACTTTTGTTTATAAAAGGCCTATGCCGTCAGAAGCGACAGCTAGGTGTGTATCCCCGAACACCCCCAATCCACCAATTACCCAATCCTCAAATTGACACAATACAATAATATAAAACTGCACATGTTCAGTCACAAAGCTCCACCTGGTGTTAAAAAATTGATCCAGCCCAGTATGACATCAGGCCTGGATGAATCCTGAGGTCATGACATTTTAACACTAGGCCAATGAGGTCATTGAGACAAATAGTTCCAGAGATATAGCCAAAAATAAGATTTTTTTTTTGTTCATAAAGCCCCAACGGGTGGGCAAACTATAAATCCAAATATCATGAAATTCGAGCCAGGTCGTCCCCTTGGGGATATAAACATGTATACTGAGTATCACACACAAAGGTCATTAGGCGGCAGTGGGGGTGAAATCATAATGTCCCTGACATTCAGTGTCCAGGGATATAATTACATACCCATCGTGGATTAAGTATGTCTTTACAGCTACAAGGACTCCATGTATAATCTTGGTATTGAAAATAATAAAAAAAATAATCAGCTCAAAAATCTAGGAATTAGTAAAGTAATCCTAGAAATGACTATTAATATATACCTACTAATATTTAGATAATAGTCTACTGTACTAAGGATACTGTGCATCTTATATACTTTTATTCAATATTTCTATACTTGTTATAATATAGCTAAATGATTGTAAATTTATGTCCCAGATATTTTTTACGCTAAACAACCAAGGCAAAGTTCCATTCATCTTTGGTCAGTAAAATCATAAAACCTTATTGGTTCCTGACTTTTCATAAAACCTACATAGATTTTAATTAAAATGAATAAAAGTTGTTTTACTATTTAATATAAAAGCCTGAAGACCAGAGAAAATATGATCTCTATCTTTTTTGGTCATTTTACTTCATGGGATTTTACGCTTTATAGTTTAGTTTCCAGAAGTTCCAGACCAAATAATGTTGGAGTATTCTGTAGAGGGTGGTGTGCAGAGATGAATCGATGCTTTATTTTACAACATGCTGCATCTTATTGGAGTAAATGCCCATTTTATTGTCCTAAAGTGCACTGAAAGCCCAACAGCTGGGAGTAGTTTGTCCAGAGGAACGTCCAGCGGAGTTAATGAAGGGAAACAGCAGCAGGGCAGGTGGAGCACTGGGGACAGAAGTCTACAGCAGACTTCTAAAAGGTGCCTTGTATGAGCAGGCGAGGGGAAAAATAAACAAATAAAACTCCGACCTGAGCGTCTGCAGTAACTCCTGAATCACTGATTAAACCTGGTAGTAAATAGTGAAGATGACCATGATGATATAGTCTATTATTGCCTTCATATAGCCCAACCCTTACATCTGTCCTGTTGTCTGTGTCTCACTTCCAGTTTATCCACCTCACTACATTTTTTTACAAATATTTTACAAAAGGCACAAACTGCAGTTTAGACATTGACCGTTTCTGTGGCAACCAAGGCTAGAATTATAGTTTAATACTCGCTTTGTAAAACACCATACTATTATAGCACCACTGCTGCTCGTCGTCTTTAAAGAGATATAGAATGCGTCTGATCTACTGTAGAAATAAAAAAGAAATCGTGTAGGGGGGGCAGGGAGTGAACAGGGCAACAAAGGAGGAGATTACTGCTGTCCGAAGCAGGACAAGGTGAAGCAGAAAATACCACACAATCCTGCATCACTGGTCATCACAACACTGCGCTGTGTCTTAATGAACCAGTCTAACCTGCCAAATTTCATGAAGGCATAACCAAAACTCTTCAGTAGTTGTGCAAACAAACTTTCTGCATACCTGGCAACAAAACTGGCAAACATTCTCGGACTGGTCATATGTATATGAATGTGTTTCTGTTTTGGTTTAAGCCCAAATAAGTCGCGCCAAGAGACATTCAGATGCGCTCATCCTGTTCATCTTCCGACGCTGCAATCACAACAAGCACCGAGCCCAGACACGCCGCTGCATTCAGGGTCAGAAAGTTGTCATGTTGGCTCTGAAGCACTGAGGTTGGTACGGCATTAGGTATTCAACCAGCTGAGCTGCCTTTAATTAATTCAGGCAGCTGCAGGGTTTCTGAACACATTTGTTAAGAGCTTCATTAAGCTTTGCTCTGAGTGACAACACGGCACGACAGAGGCTAAAACCCGACAGCACTTGTATCCATCCACCCTCCACCAACATCTTACCCACCTTAAAGGCAAATCTGCGAGTGATGTTATCCGAAGGTTCCACTCTCGCAACACGGAAACTGAGCAGTGGCAAACTCCCCAGCACTGCGTCCTCCTTTTCATCTGCAAGAAGGAAAACTGAGTTAGAGGCTGCGAGGATAAATCCCCCAGTACGAGATGTGGAGGAGCTGAATCTTTTCAGCTGGAGAAGACAAGAGGAAATAAAGCTGCTCTCCCAGAACAGACGTCCATTATGACGCTTTTAGTTTGCACTGAGAGGTAAAGGACAGAAGCGTGCTGCTAAATAAAGGAATTAAGCATGAAAATTTGATCAGCTGGAGGAAAGATCAGCGTGTCGTCCTACCTGGAGGGAGCTGCTCGCTGTCGCTCTGCTCGCTGTTTGTTTTGGTGTGGGTGTGAGCAGAAAGAGAGGGAGATGTGAGGGAGGGGGAAGGGCCAGACCCAGCATACAATACAGATCCCTGATAATGATCAGCCCATGTGACTCAGTGTTGCAGGAATCTTGGCTCCAAGTCAAATGTACCTGCTGCTTGTTTCAACCAATCAGACGTCAGCAGCATGTACACACTCGCTGCTGTCAATAACACACACGCAATGAAGGATTCATTCATGTTTTTAGACTTGGAGCCAATACAAACCACACCTGGACTGAAGGTGATGCACATGCAGAAGGTTAAAGAAGATAAAGATAATTCAGTTTCTGCACAATCTCAGAGAGGGGACAGCAACGCCTGCATGAGGTTTTCCCAACGGAGGGCTTCCAGGTTTGCTTATGGATCCATTCACACCCGCTTCTTTGATTCAAATCCCAGTTTGTTTGCTCGGAAAGTCTGAGGAACTGTGAATGTGCAAACAAACTGATTTGGATGAAAGAAGCAGACTCGTTCCGTCTAGAAATGTGAATGTCAATGAAAAGGATCAAATGCAGGAAGCAGAGTACAAAGCGGTGAGTAAAAGCACCAAACCCACGCGGCTGGCAGCTCCAGCTCGCAAATGAACCAAGCCCCCACATGTGTCTGGTCTAGTGGACCTGGAGTGTGAGTGGGAGGCAGAGCCTTCAGCTATCAGAAGCATCTCTGCAGAATCAGCCTGAACAAACTGATCAGGGAGTTCTGGTTCTGTTCTGGACGTCCTGGAGCAGACTGACGCACAATTCCTTACATCCTCTACACAAGGCTGACAGGAAGCAACAGAAATCGAACAAAAATCCTAAAAGGCCTACTTTAACGTGATCGTTTTCCTCGCTGGGTTAATAAATAATCTTTTATTTCAACACCGAGCAGAAACACAGCAGTGCAGTTCACAGGTCATAGACTGGAGGTAACATCTGGGCAGTTCATTAACCAGCCGAGTGTTTGCTCTCCGCTGCGTCCAACCTCAGCAGGAACGGCGAAAAATGATCACCTACGAGGAACACAACACTAACTCCTGCTTTACTGTATTCCTACCAGAGCCCAGTTGGAACTGAAGCAGAGATACAGAGGAGGAAGAGCGCATGATGTGAGAACCGAAGCAGCTTCCTGTCCTCATTCTGACCACTTGTTTTAACCCGCATCCAGGCCGACCTACATTCCTTCAGGAACGCCTCAATGCAGATAAAGAAGATGTGACTCCTGTTACCTCGCTTCTCTCTGCTTACATGCATTCTGGTCCTGTCCTGCAATAAACAGGACATTCAGTTAACTATTAACAAACTAAGCCATGACGCTACAAGCTTTTTATAGACATGGTCCATTTTTCAGCCTCAGGTGTCACATCATGATGTAAAATGAATGTATCAATAGATGCACCAGTTCAAGGCCGACCTAAACAAACACACAGTTCTGTGTAGAAATAACACACATATCAACGGTCTGATCAAAGTCTTACCTGCATATCATTCTCACATCTTGAGTTTCAGGAAACAAAAATATTGGCATTGAATCAAACACTCAGCAGAAACTAATTATGTATTTACATTTTTTTAATTCCGCAGTCGTATTGTTTCAAACCACTGCCGATATTTGGTTTATATGCTGGTGTGGAACACAAGAAGAAATGTTGATATATTCAACAAAGATCTATAATTTTTAAATCACAATGTTAACATCAACTGATGTCAAACCCAACAAGCTGCCTGAATTATACAAAGTGGAGCAAATCTATAGAAGGAAAGTGTTAATATCACATTAATCTGAACCAGAAGTAGAGGGAGGAGGACAGCTAGATCTGTCATTTTACTTACTGTATCTGCAACGCTGGCATGCGCCACAAGCAGAACCAAACACACAGATTCCATCAGGATGTCTCCCCCCCCCCGCCCACTCGCCCCATCTGCCACAACAGGTGAACATTACAACAAACTACAATCTGACTTTCTCCTCATTAGCTTAAGGATTTATAGCCTTTATTTTTTTAACTAACCGCAATTCGATTACTCGACTCGTAAGTTCAGGACCTGCTGTTTATCCTAGACCAACCCCCCCATTTCAAACCTTAAACCACCTAACCTTGGACCCGTGGGATCCCGATGCGGAGCGCTGATATCTGCTGATGATATGAACCAGAGGAGAGTTTTACATGGATTGACGTGAACTATTCTACTATCACAGCTCCACCCGGTCCCTGACCTCACTAAACCACCGGACATGCAGGCAATCTGCTGGCGGGTTTTGTTGACCCCCAGTTTTTAAAAGCTGGTCTTTTCAGGCTTTTCACTTACTGCTGAAGAAAACGTCTAAAAGATCAAAAGCTTCTCCTCCAGTTTAACAGCAACACAGGCTCTGTGCACTCAAAGCTTTGCAGACTGCTGTCCTCCTGTTCCCCCCCCCCCCTCCCCTTGGGTTGGGGACCACTAAAAGACCCCAAAAACACCTGGGTAACATGAAGAACTTACCTTTGTAGTAGAAGAGACATCTGTCAGTGAGGACAAACCACCGTCTGTTCCACTGCTTCACTCCACTGCTGGCCTGGAGGCGTGCACACACACACACACAAACACCAATCCTCATCATCATTATTATTATTTTGATATATGATCATTACAATAAACCCATTAGGTCCAGATGTCCTCAAGCAGGACTGCAGGAGATGGGTGGGTGTTATCCCACTAGTTATCTAGTTCGCCATCGCCTCTAATTTGCTGGTGATCGTTCGTAACTCAGATATAATTCTCGAAATGGATTCAGTTGGTTTATGATCAATGAAATATTAAGAACAGACGAACATCCTCTTAGGAGGGAGTTTGTCCTTCAGTGCTGCAACTCTTTTTTTGTGAAATCACCTCATCTCTCTGCATCATCTTGCGAGTGACTTTATGGTTGTAACATGCTCCATTCATAAAATCTGGAAGTTTCCGCGAGTACATGTCATCCCCAAAGACATTTGTGTGAATATGTCAAATCAAATCAAACCTTATAAAATATATTGTTATGCATGGTAGTTAACAAAGACTGAAAGTGGAAAACCAGTGGCAAGGTGGAAAGTGTTGGATACTAATCTAAAACACAGCACGGGGGGGTCCAAGGGGCTTTTTGTTCTTTGGATGAGTGGGTGTACGAAGCAGTGCCCCCACTCAGATGCTCGCCTGGTGCAGGACACAATCTTCATCCGTTGAATCTCACTATCTTATAATAAAGAAAAGCACGATAAGAAATGTCATTACTAGTCTGTTGGCAAACACCTCAATTATCTAAATTATTTGTATTCAATTCTTCTTTACTTCATTACCTTTCATACAGGTGTACATGTATGTTTTTTATATTCATTACTGTCTTACACTTCCTCTCAGCAACTTGCTGACCTCTCCTCCTCTTTTGATTTGCTTCCCTCTCAGACACTAACGTGGTGACTAAGAGAGGAGGGTCTGGCAAGCTCTCTCTTCCTGCACAAAATGCCAAAGTCATGCATGTGTGCCACTTGCGTTTGGTTAAAGTGCTTTTC
The DNA here is from genome assembly GCA_037177515.1 of Pseudomugil tenellus. Classification (NCBI taxonomy): domain Eukaryota; kingdom Metazoa; phylum Chordata; class Actinopteri; order Atheriniformes; family Pseudomugilidae; genus Pseudomugil; species Pseudomugil tenellus. The sequence continues at coordinate 2,859,213 of JBAMHX010000004.1, forward strand.
ACCAAAAATAAAAAAAAACAAAACACAGTAGGAGAGATGGCAAACATGGATCAAACCGTATGGAAGAGATCACTCGCTGCTGAAGTAACCAAAACTAACAAAAAAACTACGATGCTTAAGATGCTAACACCAACTAGCATACAGGTACAAAATGCTAGAATATTCCTAGAAAGTTATTTATCCTTTATCATGAAGTACGGCAGATGTGTACCGCCCAAGGCGAAAGAAATATATCAGTTAAATACTAGTAATTAATAATAAAGTGACTGCTGGGAAAGGCGCCAGCTTCCTCTCAACCCTGAGTTGGATGAAGCGGTGTGGAAAATGGTTAGATAGATACTGATCTGATTCTTTTATACGGAGGCTGAGTTTTGCAATATGAGCCCGAGCTTTCGCCATCTTCTTTATCAACAATGTTCTGCATAACAGAATTTCTTTCTGTCAACATTTCTCTGATATTTCCAAAAATTATTCCAGAAATGTGGAATTTTGTTCCTTTCACATCGCTGACACATCGCTGTTTCTGCAGGTGTACAATGGTGGAAGAAAGCTTACCAAGTATAGCATCAGTAACCATGTCAGGAGCAGGGATTAGAAAGGTCAATTAGAACAAAAGTTTTATTAAACTTCACACATTTCTGGGAGTTTTTCTCGACTTTTCAGTTAGAAAAAGATTCTTTTAGACGTGCGGACTAACAGTCTGGATGCTCCTCTTTTTACCAACCAAGGTGGAAGCTGTGTAATGGCAGCAGCACGCGTCTGTTTGTCTGTCCACCTTTTTATCAGGAAATCGTAAATGGGATAAGAAACTACTGATTAGATTTTAAGGGTGATTAGGAAAACCGATTTCTTGCAGGTCAAAGATGTGGCGTAACACATTTTCAGCGTCGATCCTTATAGATTTTTTTTGGTATTTATATTATCGGTATATATCCTTAGGACCGAAACTACGATGAAATGCGATTACAGTAACAACAAACATCTGGTTGCAGCTGCATCGCAGTGTGACGGTGGACAGACATAAGAGCATCCGTAGAGGGCTGTGATATTTGCTTCATATCTTTTTCTGGCTTCACACTGAGCTTATAAATATAACTGTGTGATCTTATGAATCAGCAAAAACCGATGGAGAGAAAAATAAGTGTTAAAGTCAGGTCCTGGAGGGCCGGTATCCAGCAGGTTTTGTTGTTTCCTGCACTAACACACCTGATGCAAATCAAATGGATCCAACAGGTTCTTGTCAAACCTTTCATTCATTTCATTCAGCTGTGTTGGAGCACGGAGACAATAAAAACCTGGAGGGACACCGGCCCTCGAGGACTCTGACACCACTGGTTTAACTAATGCTGGTTGAATGCACGATTAGTTTTCACTGACAACTTGTTCATGGTCACTTCCCCACCGGATAGCGGCGTGGTTTTGCGCCTGCCCGTGGATCACTTTGCCATCAGAGCTTCCGGATCACACAGTCAGCAAAACATACGCTTCCCGTTTTTATTGCTTTTATTTGTTTTTAATGTCTTTTCTGAAACACTGATTTATTTCGGCTTCATTTAGTACGTAAATAAACATTTAAAGCGTAACGAGGAAGATCAATGGTAGCAAAACTCTTACTTGTTTGTACAGCCATCCTTGTTTGGCGACCTCTGCTTTGGGATTCCTGCGCATGGAGTTGGAGCGCTTCCCAAACGTAGCTGCTTTTCTGGGAGTACGAGACATCTGCAGGGAAGCAGAGACAGCAGAAAAAAGAGGTTTACATAAAGGATCATGTGTTCAGTAAAAAGCATGAAGGAGCTGAGAAATAAAAGATATATTATGGTGTCATGTGTTGTCCTGGTTTGCTGTTTTATTTTGTAGCTTTCATTTAGTTCATGCAGTCCACATGTGTCTTGTGTTCTCTGTACATATATCTCTGGCTTTCATTTCTCCTTTTCGTTTTGCTCGTTGTTCCTCATTTTCGTCATTCCTGAAATAAACATCATACCTGCATGCCTTATCTGACGTGACGAAATCAGACGCAAAAAGTAGAAATCCTGTCCGACAGCCATTCCAACCAGTGACCAAACCAGTCACCAAACCAGTCACCAAACCAGCTGAATTTAGTGAGCACAGTTCATGTGTCCGGTAAAGCAGCCTGTTAGTGAAAACACCTGGTCTACATGTGCAGGTAGATCCATAAACATGGCAGGACTTCTACTTTATGGCACCTGGATTGGACATGTCAGAAAAAAATAACTTGAACTTGTTGAAAGTTGCCCATAAAAACACTGAAATGTGTCCTTCCAGCAGGAACCGGAGCTACTCAGCAGGTTATCTCCTGGTTACCTGCTTTAACTAGCTTAACTCAACTTTATTTGTAAAGCACTTCAACACAACAACAGGCTGAAAATAAGTGCTAAACACAAAATCTATCATTTAGAAACAACTAAAACTTAAAAAGCATGAAGGATACAATAAAAACCTATCAACTATACTATATTACTATATTACTAGATCTATACTGTATATTTACTATGTAATAATTATTGTACAACTTCCAAGCTTTTAATCGTGGACATCAGACATTAGTAAACTAACAACAGCAAAAGCGTATTAAAAAAAGTATTACTTACACTAATTAGTAGAAATAAAACACAGATCAGGCTTTTTACTCATCTCCACATCGTTCTATCAAGTCAGGTGAAAAGTTCAGGGGAAAAGTTTTTGCTTTGAAACAGTCAAACTAATAACACGGTCACACATTTTGCATATTCACTCACACAACAGCAGTGAGTTGACATCTGAGAGACATACAACAAGCCTCTGATTCACCATATCTGTAAAGGGCCATTCCACTGTATTTTTAGGGAACTAGACCACAGTAGATCAGGTCTAGTTAACAGACTGCAATACTAGGACTCTTCCAGGCTGAGGTTTATTATCATAAATTATTAATATTCTGAACAGAATGACTAAAATGACATTTTGCTTTGTTTTGTTTTATGGATGAACGTGATATTTTGGAGGAATTGACAATATTCTGCTGAACTGGGTGGTGTGTAACAAAAAGTCATACTTCTACTTATTCCTGAATGAAATCTAAACATGTAAAAAATGTTAATGTTGAAACACGTTTTAAATAAATAACCAGAAAGTGATTAACTCTCATTTTGCTTTTACAAGTTGTTGTTTTATTGAGCTGTATGAAGCAACCGTTTATCGTTCTTTAGCAGATATAAAATCACTTCATCTTCTGTTTATACCTTATATAACATTATTAGAACATCTATTTGTCCCAGTAGATCTGGAACAGTAACATAAACATCCGTTTACATGCAGAGCTGCAGCAGGTCGGTCTGCACGTTCTGGGGCATGTTAGGCAGAAAACTGATTCATTTACAGCATTTCATTTAGTATTTTATCCCAACTGGACAGCAAAGCTGCTTCTGTGTTTGTAAGGAAGCACTAACAAGAGCCACTGAGTTTTTTTCTTAATGCAACGAGTTGCAGCGACTGACCTGTATTAGCTGCACCCATCTCTTGGTATGCTCACCGTGTTCAGTCCTGTTGTTCATATAAATGCTGCATTTTCAAAGCTTATCCCAGATTTTTGCATTGTAAAGTCATAATTATCATACTTTAAGGCTAATTCTCTCTATTTTTCTCTTTTTCTATTGTCCCACATCACATATCTGTAGTTTTCCAGGGATGAAAGTGAGAATATTTTTATTTTTATTTTGCTGATAGAAGTTGAGGCGTGGAAGTCTGATTCCGTAATAAATGTATATATACATGCATATTGGGCAGCAGGTCAAAGGGCTGGGCAGAGTTCTGAGACAGCTAAGAATTCATATTAAGCTGTATTTAAAGTTGATAAATGAATGTTATATTACTTTATTGTCGTTTCTTTATCTTTACTTTTGTGTAGGACAAAGCAGCGGAAGCTGTGGAGAAACAGCACAAAAAGAGAACTTCATTGTTGATGACAAAGGTGCAGAGGAAAGGCTGAGGATGAGCGTGGATTTGATTAAATCTTATAAATCTGATTTACTACAGGACATCTTCATCTTACTGGCAAACTGTCCAGGATGTACCATCCTTCCCACCATTTAGCAGAAAACACTAAACAACTACCTTGTTTGTTTCTTATAAATACTATAACCTACCGACAGGAACATAATACAAATACTTTAGAAAAATTAATCTAGAACTGAAATGTGTCGTGTCTAATCCAGGATGTGGAAATAAAGACATGGTGCTGACTGAGGCTGTCAGAAGCTGAGCTGGTGCCAAATGGAAGAAAGGTTGGAACGAGAGCATAAAACATTTATGATCCATCTTATGTGATCCATCTTTTAGCCAGTGAGAGGCAGGAGGAATATTATTTGCAAATAAAGCTTTTGGTGGAGAAATAAAGCTTTCTTTAAATAAAAAATACACAAAATAGAAAAAGTACTGTTTAAAAGTGAATAAACTATGTTTTGTCTTTTCAGAACAAACATATGAACAATTTATTTTGAAATATTTTTTTATGATTATTTTGTCTTTTCTACATCTGTAAAAAAAAAGTATTTCAACCAGGTAAAGTTTCTCCAACATAAAATGTACCTAATTAGAATTTTCACAAGTCATGAGTTATTATGACTTAGTAAATAAATCCACTGCACAGAATATTTCAGTCCAGCCTGTGTTGTAGTTTGTTAACAGGACCTGGTCTAGTTTCCCCAAAATTTCCAGAAATGGTGAAACGGAAGCTGTGAATCGGACTTGAGCATGTTGCCTGTCTCTCGGGTGACAAGCCGCTGCCGACCGGAGGCCCGGAGCACTTCCTCTGTGTGAGGGAATACGCAGCATTTTCTACTTGCAGTTGTTCATTTGCTGCTTTTCTGTATTTTCACCACGTTTGCCCCTGCCCAGCCATGTTTGCCCCTACCAGCCATGTTTGCCCCTACCAGCCATGTTTGCCCCTACCAGCCATGTTTGCCCCTGCCCAGCCATGTTTACCCCTACCAGCCATGTTTGCCCCTACCAGCCATGTTTGCCCCTACCAGCCATGTTTGCCCCTACCAGCCATGTTTGCCCCTGCCCAGCCATGTTTACCCCTACCAGCCATGTTTGCCC
>JBAMHX010000004.1:2916681-2934821 GCA_037177515.1 Pseudomugil tenellus
TCTACATCACTCACATGTATGGAAGGAAAGATGACAACAGACCCCAGGTTAAAAAAAAGCGAAGTTCTCCTTTAACACACTTGTGCAGAATTTGATGTCAAGCTCTGCACAAGTCTGCTAATTAAATCTGATGGAGGTGTGCGTCTCTTCTGGATCGGAGTTACCTTTCCCTGTCTTTGACTCTGAATCTGTAATAAAGATAAGACAGCATCACTTAACTTTCAGAGCTGCATTAACTGTCTCGTTTATGTCCACTGTCTCTGAAATGTCCCAAATTCAATGACCATTACAATGACAGGAGTTACATTACACTTGGATACTTTTAAGTAATTTCAAAAGCCTTTCCATTGCTAAGTGCAGAAGTCAGTTTTGAAAACTGTTTTCCCCCATTCAGCAGGTGCACAAGTTGCAAAATCTGTTGCGACGGTAAAGTGGTTCTTTCACCCTCCACACTACATGCTCTGGGACAACCATGCAAGAAGGCCCAGACAGAGTGGTATTGTGTAGGTTGAGATTGAGCTCTGATTCTACTTTCTGTAGAATCACTACTAGAATTGTACTTAGCGAAAAACGACTAGTTGGTACGTCAAAGTAAGTCTGATCAAAAACACCAAATATCAAAAAATGTTTTAATAAATCACAACCTTGCTGAAAAGGTTGCTCAGGTGATTTTGGTTCACTTCCCCGTCCCTACACACCTACTTTCTACCAAACACGGTCAATGCAAAGCAGCTCATAAATATGTCAGCATATGAATTAATCTGTTTGTGACAGAATCATGGCAACTGAGAGGCGCATGAACTTAACTTTTCAGACTGAAATCGAGGTCATTAGTGAGGTGGAGACATGGAAGACGATCTTATTTTGAAGTCGTAGTAGCGGTGTAACAAAAAAGAGGAAAGCTTCTGTGCTACCGGGTTCATCAGGATCATGTCTGCGTCACAAATAAGTTGTACATTACTGTAATTACCATTAAGGTTCACATAGACAACCTCATTCTCACATGGAGCCCTTATAGCAACATGAGTGCAGTTAATCACACTGATTACGTTTGGGAAGGATATTGCTGCAAATTGCCTTTTGATGTTGGTCTGTTCTCACAGTGTCGGGTAACTTCACGTACCGATGTGTCATTTTAATGATACCATCCAAAACAACTTACTGTGTTCGGATGTTTAAATACGTATTTATGAAATAAATAGCTCAGTTTTTGGGCATGTACATAATAATCAGTTTTTCTGCATTTTAATTACAAAAACACAAAGTCTGAATTTTTTATCTCATCAGCTCTGCAGCTAGTTTTCTCTCTTCAAAATGTTAAAACGCCAGGTTCAAAGTTGGTGCAGCGGTACGAGCTCTTCTAGTCTATTTTATTTTTATGAATCCCAGAGTTTGTGTAGGAACATTCCTACGCAAATTTCAAGCCTGTTTTTTTGCATAAACAAGCTTTATAAACGAGGCCCCTGGTCTTTTGAATCAAGAGGAAAAAGAAATAAGTGAAACAGCAGAGCTCAAAGCAGTCAGGGTGAGACTGTTATTTTACTTTACAATCAACTATAATTAACCTTTGAATTTTTCAAAGCCTTCCCTGTAAGTATGAGGGTTACTTTGCTACTGTTTGTTTTCAGTTTCCTGGCAGTCATAATATAGAGGTGTTTTACTTGCTTGGTAGCAGCTTCTAAAGGCCTAGGAATGAATTTTAATATTCTTCTTAAGAAAAATAATCTCATGCCTTGAAATGGTTAAGTTGTCACTGGTGTTTTACCTGATTTAGGGCGGAATTTACTAATATCTCATTTTGCAAACGTACTAACTCAATGAGGACGTGCAATTTTGCACCTTTGGAAGACGCAAACCCTTTTACTCACTGTTAGTAGATCAGTTTGTACTTTTTTAGCGTGTGCAATGGGTTTGCATGCGTTTTAGTACACGCAAACCTTTAGTAAATCTGGCCCTTATTGTTTTAAAATATGTAGGATATATTTAGTCTTTAATAACGGCTGTCCCATTAGAATACCTAAGCTCTGGCTTGGAACGATCTTTCCGGAGAGTTCTTGGGGAAAATTGCAGATAGCCTTCTGGATAAGGATAATCCAGCATCTCAACTTGCAGGCCGTAGACCCTGAGGATCTGTAGCTTCTCCTTTAACCGCATCAGGTATTCTGTACAACAGTGAAAGGATCCATATGATTACATGTTGATTCCAGAAATGTCAAAACTTGCAGATGAAACATTGACATAGAGAGCCACTTGCCTGCTACAACATCAACAGACTTGTTGGAAGGTCCACAGTATAGAATAACTTCTTTTTTGTCTTTCTCTTCTGGGTCAACAAATTTCCTTGGTTGTTTTGAGTTCATTTCCTTGAACCAGCACACAAGGTACACCCCCACAACTGTCTTCCCAGTTCCTGAGAGGCAGAAAAGGCAGGAAAATTTTACACTGCACAGGTAAATGAGAAGCAGTGAGATAAAACACATGCTTTGACTCTTACCGGGGGGTCCCTGTATTAACGTGAAGGAATTATTTAGAGTGGTTGCAACAGCACGTATCTGACTGTTGTTGAGCTCTGGCAGTTCGTCCGATAGCTTTTTCTTTCTGATTTGATGTTCTAAGACACTGTGCTGTTGAACTACGAAAGAAACAAAACGCGACTTTATTAAAACTGTGTTTGCAAGATCAGATTAAGCTGAAACACATAAAATGCCATTGTGCCTGTACAATATCAAGCTCAGTGAGAAAAGTTTGTGACTGTTGAATACCATACATACCCTTTTTTGGGATCTGCTTTCCAAGAATAATTCCTTTAACAAGTTCAGATGCTTTTCTCAGGTTGATGACAGCACTTTCTTTCCGGCTGTGGTAAAAGCAAAAGAAATGTACTTATCTTAAACTGACAGAAGACAAAAATGATGTTAAAGAGGATAGAAGTAGTTAAGTTTCCACCAACAGGTCCAGGTTGGTATGAGACAGGTTGTCAGTAGGGGTGCAAATCTTTACACACATCACGGTTGAATTAAATCACAAATCATTTGGCTGCAATGTGATTCTAAATCGATTATTGAGACATTGCTTCCTGTTTGACCACTTGAATACTACTACTTCACAAGTGGAAATGTGTAGCATACAGTAGTTGTTGTCACCAACGAAGAAGAAAACAGGTTAATCTATTGATTGATGCAAGGCAACCTTTATTCACACTGCATTAGAGTAAAACATGAAGCTGCATCTGGTCCTGGCAGTCTTGGGTTAATCTATTTCTATCATAACATTTAACCTGTTCTTCCAGATCTAATCACAAAACATTTTCCTTCGCAATTGTTCTACGGGCATGTACGTTAGCTTTATTGTTCTAGGTTGCTTCCTAACCCTAATCCTTATTATATCCCTGAACACGGAGTGTCGAGGTTTGCAATTGGCTTTATGCACTCTGATTAATCCGGGTGTGTCTGACCGGAAACAAGGCGCTGTCTTAAGGTCAGGAAGTAGTGGAGCTGTGCATAAAGCCAATTGGAGTTCACTTCTTTGATCAACATATGGGTTCATTCATTCAAACCTTCCCAAAAAAAGCCACCCATAGAGACTTCATTACTCCCAAACAAATGGCCACCAGTCAGACTTCATGCTCAGCCAGCGTGTCTGTTATGTGCATGCCACAGATGGTTCAGGTGATTAACATGATGTTCTTCAAAATCATGTCATTAATTTATAGATGAAAAAATGGATTTTTTTCACATATGTACACTGATTCCAACTTGTCTAAATCCACACTGCTATGGAAACCCAATTGAGATCATAACTTAATGAATCAAAGTGAAACAAACCAAATCAAACTGAATAAAACTCAATCAAACTGTCTCTTTTCAAGCTGGACCCCTTGATGGAAACAAAGTTTAACTCACATGTCAGGCACGAGCTTTGGGATTATTTCAACTGTGAAACGAGTGTCTTTGTCAAAAACACAATCAGGAATCTTTTCCATAGGCAAGTGATTGACGTAGAATTCCACCTTGCTTCCGACATTTTTCTTTTCATCCACTTTGCTTGTGACACCGTGGGCCACCCATGTGAACTCTTTTGGGTCCACATGTGCAGAGTGTTCCAGTGCTGACTCCAACTTCAGACCTCTTTTCCTTATGCACAGAAAGCACTTTGCAAGGTTGCATTCAATGACCCATTCCTTGAGCCAGTTCTTCTGTAAAAAGAAGCTTCCTGTTAGCATGCCTGCCTGCCTTTGAGTGAAGTTCACCACCAGGTTCTCAATGATGATGCCTTCGCTTTCATCCACTGCATTGGAGGCAGACTCCATCTCACACATCGGTTTCCAGATCCGTTCATAATGTTCAGTGCTTTCATAGCTGGCCCTTGAAAAATCCTGAGCAAATCGGGAGAAGCATTTGATTGGGCTGTGGACATGGTCTATGCATATCTCAAACTTTGGTCTGATGTGTACCAGCTGAACACAGGGCATGCTGGAACTTCTCCCCTCCTCTGAGGTCATTTGGACCTTAAGAGTGTGGCCTGGTTGCAACTGGAGGAGAATGTCAACCCAGTGATCAATTTTCTTTTTACCTTGTTGAACCTCGGAGGAGGATGTGTTAGTCTGGAGTGAAGGAGGTGCAGGGCATGGGGGCAAAATAATCTGACTGACTGCATGAGCACCCCTTAAGAGAGACTTTGCATTGTCAAAGTTTCTGTCTTCAATTGCTTTACTTATACTTTTCCATACTGTCATTGGAACCTCGACACACGGACCACGAGCTAGCATCATATTCAGCTCATGGATTGGCATGGAGTCAGCTGCGTAGATCCGTTTCTTCCATTTGAGAGTGATGCGCTGACTGTCTTCATCAGATATCGGTTGGTCCTCTAGTTGTAAATCTTTGTACATGACCAACACAGTCCTAGGAAATATGTTCCTACTAAAAGGAAAGGAAATGTCCAAATTTCCTGCTTCCTGATCCACAGAAACAACAAACGCTAACTTTGGGGCACTTTGTGTTTTCATGCTCACTGCGTAGAAGATCTGCTCGGTCTTCTGCTCATAATCTTTGGCTTCCTTGATCTTGATTTCAAACTGACGACACAGATCTGTGATCTCTCTTCGAGTGTGATCGACATCCTTCTTACATATGGCTGAGTGCAAGAGTCTTTGCGAGATGACATCCATGTAGCGCCTTATGGGTGATGAGGCCTGTGTATAAGCTGGTAAACTCAGAGAATAATGGCCAATCTGCGCTTCAGGGGAGGAGTTTGAGCGCATAATGTAAGCTTTATTGCAGCATCGTTTGAACTGACTGATGACTGGCTGGAGCAGAGGATGAATGTCGTCTGCAGCCACCAGGTCCACCATTTTGTCTGTATCATCTGCACGGACAGCGGACAGGATATCTTCCCATATTTCAGCGAGTATGTGGAAACTTTCAACTCCTTCGGGCTCTTCGTCAAACTTTACTTTGGGCCGCACATGAAAAGACAATGGGATTAATTTTTCATATTCCTTCTTGAATTCTTCTATCTTTTCAGGACATGGTTCCTTCTGACAGCGGAGGGGGATGTAGGACCTGGTGATCTGGGAATTGAGCAAAGTCTTTGCAGCTTGTGCATTAAATAATACACTCAATTCTTCTATCATCTGATGGGCTTTGCGCTTCCCAGGCAATCTGTCATCATCACACTGAGAATAAGGCCAGTCTGCAAGTCTACTCCTCCTGCTGGCTTGTGCAAAGCAGTAGGCCACAGTCACACAATCCTCCAGTGTATCAAACTTGCACTCTTTTTTGTATCTTTGGGAGATGATGCACTCTGCCTCTTCATACGATAGCTGCCTGTTAGATTTGATCAGGGACAGCTGAAATTTGGGCTCGCCAACAATCTCATGTGTTTCTTTTTTCACTTTGATTATGAGTGAGACCACCCTGCGATCCTGACCTGACAGAAGACTGAAGCATCCAGTGCTCAAGCTCTTAGGGAACATGTGAATGGGACTTTGTTGTTTGCCATACCATGTACAACCTTTCTTTTCTGCATTCTCATCTAATGGACTACCCACTCTCACAAAACTAGCCACATCTGAAATATGGATTCCCAACTGATAGTGGTCTCCAGTATCCTTGACACTAATGGCATCATCCAGATCTGTTGCTTCTGCTGGATCAACAGTGAAAGTGAAAGCCTTTGTTTCATTCCGTCTGTGTGAAGCATCTTGATCTGTCTTCAAAAAACCTTCAGTGATTTCTTCTTGGGGGTCTGTAACTCCAAACTCCTCTTTTTGAAGCCAGAACATGTCATTCCCTGGTCCAGATTTCAGGAGAACATCTGTGACATACCCCAGAGGATATAAACACATATCTTTCCAGCCAATCACTTGCACAACAAAGACTCTGTTTCTGATTTCATTTACATGCTGAAAATATTTGACACTCCAGTACCCTTGAGTTTCCTCCCATATTGGAATGAAGTGCCGTCTGTTTTTGGTGATAAGTATGCACACTTTAGGTGCACTTCTTTTAAAGGGTACCATTAGTCTCTTGATAAAATTGCTGGGTGAGTTTTGTTTTTTGCTGTGATCCTCATCTTCAAGAAAGCAAACTAGTTCACGAGCAGATTCGTCTTCTTTGGTGACGCAAATCACTCTGCCTGATTCTGGCTGATTTCCTGTTGATGTTTGTATGATCACTTCATCTCCTGTGAAAGCCTTCCCGAGATTTGCTCTCCCCTGGATGCTGACATGTCTGTTATGGCCATGAAAAGGTACAACATAACCTTTGTTAAAAAACTCCCTGACTAACTTTCCTCGCTTATACAACTCTGGTTGTTTCTCACATAACTCCAAGAGAGTTTTCTGAACTTCGGAGACTTTGTACGATTCCCATGACTTCTGGTTTGAGTCTTCACATGTCAAACTATCTTCATCTGAACTGTACTCTGTTTTTAGCTGTTCATATTCATCTTTCAGCTCCTGAAGAATTGCATCACTGAGAGTGTTGCTCTCATCCACACGTTCCACCTTTTGAAATCTAGAAGTTTCCATGACATCTTTTTCAAAGAAGTCTTTGGAATAATGCTGCGGTGCGATACTCTTATTGCTGATGCAGTGGTCTATAAAGCTCTTCCAGATTTGTGAGCATTTTCCAAAGCAACACAGGGCAGCAGCATCTCCAACTACAACCACCTGAGACTGAGCTCTGGTCATGGCTGTGTTTAACACCCGGGCATCATTAAACAGTGGCAAACCAGGAAGGTGGGATGCTTCAAGGCTATCGCGTGTCTGCACAGCTGTCAGAATGACTGCCCTGAACTGTTTTCCTGTTGACACACAGCAGAGTTTTCATCATGAAAAATGATAGTCATTATGGTTCAGTTTGACTCTGGCTTTTTTTCATGTCTAACATATTTGGGCTGCAATGCCTGAAATTTCAAAATTCTATTTACCTTGGACATTTGCAAGTGTTTCAACATGGACTTCAGAGAGGCGCTGACTCGAGAGTGCTGACCTAATCTGTCGAACCTGTAAACCATAACAAACAGGTAATTAAATGGACAGAGTTCTGACTTAACAACACAATCGGCCTGAAAACAGACAGAATTCCCACAGATTGCAACACTTTACGAAGGAGTCTCTGAGCATCCCATCGATCAGAAAGTCCTACTCAGTGCCAGACTTTTCCAATTTGCCAGTATCTTCTATCACACTGGGTGATTTATAATCAAGGTACACCTGACCCTGCCCCCCTGCCCCCCCTCACAACCTGACAGCCAAACCCTCTCACTAAGTAGGTGCCGTAACATTTTCTAAAAACTTGTATTTGTATTGTATGTTTGTTATGGTGCTGAGAAATGTTAAAGTTAAACGAAATTAAAGATATTTTATTTTACTGTAACATTCAAAAGAGCTGCTTTCTTTTAGATAATTCATGCATGTATAATAATGTAACAGATGCAACAAGTTATTGTCCATCACAGGCTGAACAAGGAAAGACAAACAACCATTTGCACTCACACATACTCCCAGGAGGAATTTAGAGCGACCAATTAAGCTACCATGCATGTATTTGGATGGTGAGAGCTGGATTACCTGGAGAGAATTTAAACGTACATGGGGAGAATATACAAACTCCACACAGAAAGGCTACTGTTCCAGCCACAGATCACTTGTTTAACTTATGGGCTGCTGATTTGAATTTACTGTCAATATAAAATAACCGACTGGTGGAAAGTTTCAAAGAATGTGTTTCATTAAAATTTCAGGGTCACCTAGCAACATGGCAGTGATAGTGATCTTTTTGTTATAATGAAAATGTGATAAATAATGGTTGTTATGCATTATTTGTGGATTTTCTATACAGACTCTGAATAAACACAGCATTTTGAGGATGGCTTATACACCTCCTGAATGGAAATTCAGTAGATCACCTAATGGCCAATCTGTTGATCACAATTTACCCCCCAGTGATACAAACTATTGTTCCTGAGAAACTGTTGATGACATAAGTGATAGCACTCAACATTTCCACATGCACAATGAGAAGGGAAAACAAAAGATTTGGGACTGAAGTGCTGTGTAGTCATAAAAAACCCTCATAATTCAGGATAATCTAAAAACAGGTCTTTAATCAAATTGAAAGATGTGTGAATCATTTTTACCTGGAAACCTTCTGACAGGATACAGATCGATGTCGGGGCCTTGGGACCCCAGGTTGATGGCCAGTGTGTGAGAATATCTTTGATGGCTTTGACCACTTCAGCAACTTCCTCTTTGTTATACCAGGACATGGACATAGTGTCCAAGAGGCAGTTCCCCCTGACATGGCGGAACTTCAGGGCATGGCCTTTTGCTGGAGCTGGAATATTTCCAGCCGCCTTAATAACGTCGTTTTTACCAACATAGAAATGGGTGGATACAAACTCCACTATGTCTTTGGTTGAGCGGTAATTGTCACTGAAGATGATGCGACTGTTCTGGGCAACCTCACACTTTTGGCCTTGATAGTAGTGAAACAAGCGAGTCAGGATCGTGTGATCTGAACGGCGGTGATCTTCCACTGAGAAAAGCTGGGGGCCCATTTGCATGTGGTCTCCGGCTAAGACAACTCGGGTGTTTGGCCCAGCAAGGCTAAGAGCCATCAAAGCTTCACATTCAAGCATCTGAGAGGCTTCATCAATGAGAATGTGGGTGAAATATCCCTCTGCGAGCTTCAGCTCATTAAAATGTTTTGCCATTGACGTGGTAGTTATGACTACGTTGTGGTCATTCAGTACTGCTTTAGTTGGTGGCAGGAAACGCTGTCCATCCTCTGAGAGGAAACAGTATTTCATAGTGATCTCATCTGTGGCAAGCAAAGCACTGCCCTGTTTGTTAGCTTTTATTCGAATTGGCCTTAGTCCATTTTGGTTCTCACTGATAAAAGGATGGAAGTGGTCTCTGACGTAAAGATCTGCAGAACTGAGGGAGAAAAATGAAAAAGTGTTAGATGCTCCTAAGCTGCTTTTCCATTAGTACCTACTCTCACCGGCTCTACTTGGCTCTACCAGGATTTATGGTAATTCCACTGTAGATATTTTGTACCTGCGGTACTCCGCTTTCCAAGCAGAGAGAGTCGGGCTCAAACTTTGACTGCAGTCTTGAGTATTTATAAGCTCGTAGCTTCGATATTAATCTGGACAGCAGTTTCAGAACCAACACCGCGGCGGCACCTTTGGAACTTCTCCCAGATCGGACGGTCCCGAATTATAATGGAAAACCAGTAGAGTCGAGTAGAGTTGAGCCGATCAAGTTGAATAGAGCGGAGTAGGTACTAATGGAAAAGTGGCTTTTGTCAAAAGTTACTTTTCCAAACTAAAAGCCAAGAGTGTAAGAAATGGGTGTCAAGCGGCCATTAGTACACCTGCATTACTCTTTGAGATACATACTGGGAGTGGTCTGCTGCTTCTGTTATGCAAAGAGTTGTGTGAAGTTTGAAAACTGGCATAATTTCACCAGTAATTGAGTTGTCTATTTCCATCTTGTGAAGACATTTAGGCTTAAGCTAACAGAAAGATTTTCTTTCTGTTAGCCTAAGTTTGTGGCTGCCCATTCTTAGCTATTAGTCTCTGATGTGACATGAAGAGACAAATGAAAGAACCCACACATAAGTACATTACAAATGGTGACATACCTGTTGGTATATGTGCAAATCAGGACTTTGTTGTGAGGAAGCTTGCAAAGCTCTATGGCTGCTGTTGCCAGGGTGAAGGTTTTCCCAGTTCCAAATGGTCCATATATGAGGAGAGGTGCCACAAAACCTTTGCAGTTCCCCACAATGAAAGAAACTGCTGAAGTCTGCTTTGGGTTGAGCTTCTTGTAGGATATGTTACTGACAGGAATGTCACACTTCCTAAGGTCTGGAAGAACTCTCCTTGTGTCGGGAAGGAGGTCTATAGCTTTGTGCATGATGCAGAAGTTGTAACGGTCCAACTGAAACTGAACCTCCACGTGATGCGACTCGTTGCCTCTGAGCTTCATATCAGAGCAGCATTGTTTAGACAGCTGCAAATACATGTGGTTTTCGCTAGTTCTGTGTGACAGAATACTGGCTTCATACACTTTGGCGTTTGGATGATGGGAGTTTGAAGAAGCTATCATGGCTGATCGGATGCTTCGTTTCAGTACCTGTCCCTCAGGGCTGTCCATTGTGAGGTTACAGGGAATCACCACTGAACAGAACAGTTGTCCTGGAGGAGAACATGTACCGTTCAATATTTCTGTTGTTTTCATCACCCCACGAACAGTTAGCCTGAAGTAAACGGAGAAAAAAGTCTCTTTGTAAAGAAAAGCAAATTCCAAAATGGTAAAAAAAACCCAGTTTATTTAGTTCCAAAAGGAGCTAGCTTGAAAACGAATCGCATGCACGAAAACAAAGCGCACACATGTTGAAATCTGGGTGCATGTATGTGTTATGAGTAAGTGAACTAGTACTTAAGGGTAAAAACACATCATTAGGAAGAAGTAATTCTGTACTATGAAGGAATAATTCAGCTTATGTAAGCAGAGAATGGCTTTTATGAGAGCTAATCAATCCTCTGTGTGCACATACGTTGTCACTATTTAAATGCATTTTTTGGGGGGTTCTCTGCTATGTAAAAGGCTCTGTTCCTCATTCTAAGCTGTATTTGCATGATGACCTCTGGGTATAAAAACTTTTTAAGATCCTCTTCCCAGAAATTGTGGCTATTTTTTTCTCTAACGTATCTTCTACCTGTCCTCCAGTTAAACTCTGCCACAGCGTCAGTGTTGCCTATATTAGACCAGGCATATTTCAGTTCAGATTCCTATATAGTGTTTTTTATTATATAGAGATTTGTGACTGTTCTTCATCCTCATCAGCACATTTGTAATGTTATTTTTATCTAACTTTCCATCAGTTTGTTCTATTATTTCCCTGCTCTTCCTATCCTGCTCATTCCTGACCTTCTATCTGTGTTAAAAGCAGACCTTCTTCACTCCACTGGAATAATAGTTTCTTTTCTCTATATGTGCAGTAATATTTGGATGCTCTATAGTTGCTAAACCTAGTGTAGTAGATCTTTCATTTCATGTAAAAATGATCCTGTTTGGTCCAAGTTCATTTCTGGGTACCATATAAGTAATGAGGACACTGTGCCACATACATCCATGGTGGATTGATTGGCTCGTACTGGTGAATTTCTTCCTGCAAAAAGTGTGTTATTACCTCATTGCGGAAATGCCTCCTTGTCCTTAAGTCCTCTTAGCTTTTTCCTCAACTGCGCCTTTTTGGAACTAAATAAACGCCATATAGATAAGAGTTAAACATGAGCATGTTACCTGGAGACCACCTGATCCTCTGCTTGTTCCTCATCATACAGGAACTGGTGCATTGTTTCTCTGTAGTTGTCCTTCGTCAGAGTTGTCGGTTTATTGTGGGGGGACTTGTGCACAGAATGATTCTGTGGGGGTTTGTACTTCTTAAGGAGCTCCTCCTGTTCTTCTGTCCTGAATGAACACGGGACAACTACCCTGTTCCCTTTGTGCCAGCGCTCTGCACTCTGAACGGTGATGCCTTGATATGAGCGTGGCTGTTCACAGTCGTCCGATGAGAGTTGCCCTACTCTGACTTTGAGTTTCTTCAGGAGCACCGGCCTCATGTCAAAGTCCAGGACTAACCATTGTTCATACAAGCCTGGGTGGATGGATCTAAAGGACACCGTGATGGAATAGGTCCCGTTTCTGCAGAGAATCTCTTGACCGGGCAGGTAGACACACTGAACAGAGCGGAAGTCATCCAGGCTGAACCAAGATCCTGGTTCTTGCTTTAGCAGCGCCACATGCACAAGCCGTCTCTGCACAAACACAACAATGGACAACATTTTTACATCGCCGTCTCACACTCACTGCCAAACATCAACATTTCGAACATGCATGAAGAGGTTGGCATTTCCAGCTAAAATCCTGGAGAAGGCTGGTTCGACTTGTTTCTTCTTTCTGGGATGAGAAGGATGAAATGGGGTTGATGCTTGGAGAAAATATAACAGAAGCAGCGAATGATTTGACATTAGACATATTGGACTCTTTTTAGGTTTGTCGTCAGCCGAGCAGCGAAGGAAAAGTCAGGCACAGTTTAAAGCTAAAGTTAAAAAAAGAAAGTGTTTTTCATTCTAATCCAACAAAGTAAAACAATCCTAACAAAAAATATGTAAATCAGGTCTATAAAACAGGTCAACTTAACAAACTATACTTAAATAACTGACAACAAAAGTGACTAACTCAGGCAAATAAATCAAACAAACTGGCCTAACAAATGACACACAAGGGGAAACTTAAATAGTGGCTGATCAGTCCAAACAAAACACAACAGGGACAGTACACAAAAACCTAAACTAACACAAGAAATCTCTTAATTCCCCCCTCCTATTATGGATATTGGCCAATTTAACTGGCTCCACCCAATGGCCACACATGTATGACACACGTATCATACAGAGAGAAACTTAAGTTGTAAAAAGAGAAAGAAAGGGCAACAGGGATAAAAAGAAGAGGGACAATCTGATCCAGGCTTTACAGTAAACGTGTGTGTGTGTGTGTGTGTGTGTGTGTGTGTGTGTGTGTGAAAAGCTGACTGTATGAAGACCAAATAATTGTAAATACATTTATAGATATTTTGTTCCCCCTTGTCAGTAAGTTACTGTAGTCTTTAAGAAGAAACTTTAGGTTTACTACATGAAGACAATGGACATGTTGGGGGGCTCCCCCTGGGGGGGAGGGAAGCTCTCAGGACCCTGGTTCCTGTCCACAGTTCATTTTCAGGAGGCTGCTGCCTAGCGCTGTTGGTGGGCAGCTGTCCAGGGTACCATGCAGTTTGTTCTCCATGGTGGTCCTGGCAGCAGCCTTCCACTGCCTCTCTCTGAGCGGGTGCTTGATCCTCCCTGCCGTGGGGTGTCTTGGTGGTTGCCTGTTACTGGCAGCCATCAGGCTTGGAGGAGGCATTTGCATGTTCACTTAACTCATCGCTAAGAATTTGTTCTCTGTCTCTCTCACACACACCCTTAAATTTGTTTTTTTTTTTAAGGTTTTCACCATTTTTTTTATCCTGCAGGTGTTCCTGATGATTGTCTGCTGTGTTTTAAGGGCTCCGGATGTTTCCTGTTTCTTGACGGGCCCAGCAGCTGGTTGTCTGATTGGCCTTGCGACAGACTGGCGACCTGTCCAGGGTCTACCCTGCCCCTCACCTGCTAGTTGCTGAGATAAACTTTAATTTCTGTGAGACAAGGGATGGTTTGATTACAGTTTTTCTGGGTTGTTTTTCATCTCTTGTGCGCATCTTTTCTTTTTCCTCTCCTTATTCTGCTCTGTTCACCCTCTCCCTTCTGCAATTTCTAGAGTACAGAGGTCCAAATTTGGCCGTAAACAAATTTAAAGGAATAAAATTAATTAAAATAATAAGGAATGATATTTAAGTTGTGCTTAGGTGACACTTGGCCTTTGGTGATTATTAATAATAAACTTGAAATATAAACATAAATAGGGCAGAATATTCAGATGTATTTCTGTTCTTGTTCAAAGATGTGAACATAAATAAGTTTCAATTTAAAAAAAGAATGATATTTAATGATATTTCATCCTAAAAGCTCCTCTCCAGTCTTTGACAGCTCAGATGTGTGCTTACATGTGGAGTGACAGGAAACTGGCGTTTTCCAGAAAGCCTTACCTCAGTTTCAACTTGGAAGTCCCACTTCAAGGCAGCACCAATCTCCTCACAATCCACAGTTAGGTCTTTATCACAAGAGATGCTGACGTCGTCCACGTGTTCACACATCTGTTTAGATTCATTATTGATTCATCATAATACAAATGATCACTTTATTTATTCTTCTTTCCTTCACCATATAAAACCAGACAGGAGAGTGTGTTCTGTAGACTCACAGTGTCCCCGTCATCGCTGCTGTTCCTGTACTCGTCCAGCAGCTTCTGGTTGTAGCACATGAGGCCCTGGTCTTGGATGCTGCATTTAATCTCCTTCTCGTCTACAGCTCGCATCATCCACTCCTTCAGCTCGTCCTCAGAGTGAGCTTTGGGACAGTTGTCACCATATTCGCAGGTCTGTGGCCTGAGATAAAATGCTTCATGTCATAGTGATGTTGTTTCAACACAGATACGATCAGATGTATAAAACTTTGTGTGGCAAAGATGACTACAGGTAGCTTATGTACAGAAAATGGGACGTGCGTGCACACATTTACGCATGTCCCACGTCTGTTTCTGCTCATAAATCAGGATCGATACTAAACTTGGCGCACAAGAGGATAATAAATATGAATCCATCTCATTTCCATCACAGATTAGCAGGAAAAAAAGCAAAAAGAGAGGAATTTTCTGGAATGTGAGGTAGAAAATCTAATGAATAAAGTTGTAAAATGTAAAAATGTTTTATTTGGTGGACAAGGAATGGACATCATCTGGATGGACATCATCTGCGGCAGAAAGACAGAGGAGTGTCAGCAGGTAACAGATGCTGTCAGCGGCGTCTCATCAGACAAGTTTTGCAGTTGGGGGGGCAGTAATCCCACAGCATTGTAAATGAATAAAAATTCTCCACATGGTTGTATCACAAAGCCGCAGCATCTGGTTCTAATATGAGGGAGGTTTAGGACACTTGTCTTTTGGTGGTCATGACACGTTCTCATTTAATGCCATGTTGGTGGACGTAGTTCCTTTTGGAAGATGTTTGCAGAACTTCCAGAGGGACTGGCTGGTTCCTGCCGATGTACAGCAGAAACTGGAACCGACTCAAGAGTCGATCGTTATCTGTAAAAATGTTCATGTCCTCACGCAGGGACAGAAAAACATTGTGTGTCTTTGCACATTGTGATGCATTTTATATCCAACCATCACCTCATTTTCTGTATATCTGCCAGTGGGTGGGTGGTGGGGGGGTCGCCTACTGATGAGCACTTTTGCACAGTGACAATGTCATTTTATTAATAATTATTATCATTAAAAACTTAATTTATTATGAACTAATTAAAAATAAGTTAATGTGTGTCGACATATTGTAAACGTTATTGATCAGCCGTGTGAAACGGCTTCATAACCTGATTTATTTCACAATGACAGAAAATATTTTACTGTTGACGTTAACATTCCTGTTCAGATATCGTAGTTTTGTGGATGAGTATCGATGACATTTTTTGTGACATTTTATTATATTTAGCACAAATGTCTCAAATTTGACATCATTTCTTGGTTTTATTATCGTGCCGTTGGTGTCACCGCTTCTTGTTTCACCAGATTTTGTACGTACGCCTGGTCATAGTTTACGCGGAGACGGTGACATTCTCCCACAAAATCGTGTCTATAATTTAGAAACGTTGACGATAACTGACGTACGGCGGTTTTGTACGTAGGACAGCTTTATAAACGAGGCCCCAGGTGAGGCTAACAGGCTAGAAGGACAGATAAACAACCAACCTGCGGATCTGACATACCTGTCACAGAGCCACAGCTCAGCCCGCCGGTTGTGCGGAGGCTGGCGTCGTCGCCACCTGGTGGTGGTGTCCTGCGCCAGCAGCTGGATGTGCTCTGAGGAGGAGCAGTGCTTGTAGAAACTCTCTGGAGAAGACAGCTCCAGGAGACAAACTCTGCAGAACATGGAGACCTGTCTGGACTGGGTCTTTTCCGGTCGGATCATCTGCAGGAGGTAAGTGTGGACGGCGAGCCCGCTTTGTTCCGCCCTCCACACGGCCATCTCCACCTCGCTCTGGGCCGCGTTGCAGTGGCCGGCCTGGTGCCAGCAGGGCTTCCCTTGCCTGACATGGCTGCAGAACTTGAACTGGCAGTTGTGAGGAAGAGGGCGAATTAGGCTGTAGATGTGCTTTGTGTTTTCTGACAGGCGATGAACTAAGACGGGGTCCCAGGCGTGTGCTGCGTCCGCAGAGCAAGTCTCATTCCAACGTTTGCCTGTAAGTTTCTGCGGACGCTCATTGAAGCAGTGCTTGCAGAGCCGAACAAATTCTCCAGTAAACTGCCGGAGGATGCTTTCAGCTGCTTGTTCTGGAGTTTTCAAAACAGATTCAGACTCAGGTAGGAGTCTGATTAACTCAGATTTATCTATTTCATGCTCTCTTAAATAGTTCCATATGATGGCTTCTTCAGGGCTTTTGGCATACGTGCATCCCTGACCTAGAGTGTGCTGAGTGCATCCTGAACCCTCCGCATAGTAGTCGCAGACTTTGTAGAGGACATTTGAACCGATCTTTCCACCGGTGGGACGCTCAGAGATGTGTTTCCACTGCTGGGATATTTTGTTCTTGGCTAAAAGCAGATTCCTCCCACACTTGTGTACAACTGTGTGAACTTCATAGGTTATTTCTCTTATTTTGACTGAGCACAGATTACATGCAGCCTTTAAGTCTAGTTCTGGGAATAGATCAGATGCTGCTGAATCCCTTCTTTGCTGCTCAGGTTCTCTCTCAGACTCGACCATCAGACTACAAACAAGCTGGTGGTTTAACCCATGCTGCTTTTCAAAGTTCCACACTGCAGCTTCCTCGCTGCTTCTTGCATAGGTGCAGCGGTTCTTGTGCAACGTGCAACCATCTCCCTCCTTAAAGAACCAACAGAGCTCATAGCGCTTCGGGACAGGAAACAGCGGCCGTTTGCAAACAGGCCTCCATTGGCGGCCATCTTTGACTCTGCAGAGCAGCAACGTCCGCTCACACTGGTGCTGAACAGATCTGAGAGTGTATGTAACCTGCTTTTCCTTGACAGAGCAGCGCGAGCAGGCCAATTTCAGGTCATGAGTCGACAGCAGAGCAGAAAGGATGGAGACGTTCACCGACATGGTGGCCCGGTAACATCAGTACAGAATGTTCTGACCCATCAATGTGTCCAGCTTTGCACCAGTTAGTCTGAAAAAGGGAAGAGCAAAGAACGATTAGCATGCTAACTAGCTAGGATGCTGATTTTAGAGACATCTAGCAGATAAAAAAAAGGTTGGATGGAAATAAATCCGTCATGGAGTGGCATAAGAACATTCAGCTGACCATAAATGATCAGTTAAAGAAACAATATATTCCTGATATTATATTTACCGTTTTATTCATATTTACTTGTGTGTAGTCTTGTACTCACCATTTTTTCTTTATGCTTGTGTAATGTGTGTTTGTGTGTGTGTGTGTGTGTGCACTTAACATGAATCTCACTTCACAGTAAACGTCCCAAATTCCTGAGTACAAACAGAGATAGGCCAGAATGGAAATGCTAAGGTTTCTTAATTAAGTTCACACGATGTCTGTTCAGCTGAACAAGTCTCACCACCTTTAAGCCCAAGATGTCCCATCAACACACCGCTTCTTACTTTCTTATGATTCAACTCTTTCAGCCTTCCTTTCTCTCCATTCCCTTCATCTTTCTTACCTTCAGGAAACTCAGGAGGGAGGAGGGCAGATCAACCTACATTTTTGCATGTTCTGTAAAACGTATCAATCGACATGTAGTCAGGGTTCAAACTTCACAGCAATGAACCCAGACCATAATATGTTCTCAATCTGCAGGGTTAGGAGGTAGCGGTGTTATGGTTTCTGGGTTTTGTTAGTTTTGTTTTGTAGACTTCCTTGTTTCCTGTTTTATTTTGTAGTTCTTCCTG